>OY292536.1:8371529-8490529 GCA_958496365.1 Subacronicta megacephala
TACTAAGATAAAGGTATATTATAGAAAAATTAAGGTTTTTAAACCTGTAATTCCTCAAAGGCAATTATAGAAATTAGTGTACAAAGGTAATGATCATTATGTAAAATTATTCATAGTAACTATTACTGTGAGTCACTCCTCATAGACTTAATTGCATTTCCTAATTGAGACTCAAGACATCAATTAACTTTACTAATACTACATACATGCCATCATGCATATATTCCGGGATGGGTAAAGCAAAGGAGTACCAATGTACTCCTACGGATTGTACATATTTAGGTCCCATGTAATAGGGACAGCAAGGTGAGCTCCGAGCTGATTTTGGGAATCTCGCAGAAAACCCAATAATCTTTGCTACCTTTACCTGGAAATTTAATCCAGGATTTCTAGCATACCAGCCTAATGTGACGGTAACTTCTAATCAAGCTCAGCAGATAAAGTACCATTCATTAATTTTTTTAAAGTTAAGAAATAATCATATAGGTAGCAATTTTCTGGCATCTATTTCTATTTAGAACTCATTGCAGCTCCTTGGAAAAAATCTAATTTGAATTATGTATTCATCCAAAGTGGCATTTATAGCCATTTTTTATAAGGTATGGAAAACCTCATGGATCATCTGCCACCTGATACTGACCAGCAGGATATGTCGGTCTTGTACCAACTGAAAACAACACTTGCCTTCCCTTGGCCGACAATGTCATGGGATCCGTGACATTCCACCTAAATATACTCATGTAGCATAGTTTTCACCGTTTCAGTTACAAGTGGTGACAGCCTAATGGCTAGATTGTCAGACTTGCAATCATGTGGTTGTCAGTTTGAAACCCACCCATTGCACTACTGATGTGAGCCCACTCATAACACAAGCATTAAGCTTTTAACTAGAGGTTAAAAAGAATACTTGTAATGTGCAATGTGCTTATAAGTGTCAATACATAAATGAATTTTATTGTATGGTGGCATTTGTGGGCTAAAATGGGTGCTTTTGGTGAATCATAATGTGATTCACATTAGAAACTTGTTAACCCGTCAAATGCCATATTGTAGATTCAATGTAAAATCTATTGTTTTATCCTCATGAGACCATGTTAATTAAGGGTCTGCTTCATGCTCCAAATATTAATTGATCCAGGGGAATAATTGTTCAATTTTAGACACCCTAATGTCAAGTTGATGAAAAATACAATTAAAAGCAAAAATATTATGTACTTGTATAGATTTAGATACTGATAGATTATTTTACATGAAATTGTTGATCAAAGCAAGCTGCAGTGGTATTATGTAAAGTCATAACTTTATAAATAAAACAAAATTGATTGATTTCCATACTAGGATAAAGGTAAATACAATTCAAACTAAGTATATAGAGATATGTAGTATAAATAACTCAATATCGAAGAGGTTCAAATTCTCAGCACATAATAGTGGCGTTCAATATTCTATTCCGAGAGTAAAATTTAATAAGATTTTTACATATAATCACCAATTTAATGTAACAATGAACATTTTTTATAATAAAATTATAAGACAGATCAACTGTCCATATTGGTAAAACAACAACAACTGCTACTCGTCTCCCAAGCGAATACAAAATCAATCATAGATTTCAATCAAATAACAGTGAAATGAGTTCGCTTTAGCATAACAGAAACATTAGTGTCTATTTCTGATAATTACTACCTACTTGACACTAAAATAATGCTCTGTTGATGTTCTGAACAGATAACAGGCTACTAAGTTATGAACAATAAATCAAACTATTTTAAGCCCAACCAGCTTTAGGAAGTGCACATATTTGACGTTGCAACTGCAGTTTAGAATGATGTAAAGGAAAAAATATGGTAGTAATGACGAAAAAGTATGTCGTGATGTTGGCACTTAGGTTATGTGAAAGTTTTATGTTACCTCCAGCTAAAGCTGGCGACTCCTCGACTTCGGAGGCTACTGGTTCACTCGGCGCCTCCGCCGCCACCTCCGCAGGCTCCGCAACCGTCGCCGTCGCTGCCTCATCGTTACCAACTTTGGCTTCTTCCCCAGTTGTGTTATCAGACACCGCCATTTCCTCCGACATTGTCAAATATAACAATTTTTATCACGAGTCCACTGTCAAAATATATATGGCCACATAACCAGGCTGTTACGACACTCCGCCAGTGCTCGCGAAGAATAATCACGATTTGTGCGCGTCACAACGTAGATTTCCCGCTATAATGGTCGCGAAAAAAACTTTAGCCGTATTGGCATACACATAACGTTCGTACGTCACATAAAAAGGTGTCTTCGAACAATTCCACAAAATATATTTTACACAGTTCAATGTTTCTGAAAATAATAGCCAAAAAACTAAACTTTCTTACAATTTACGTCCACTTTACTATTTTCCAAAAGATTCAGAAAATGTCGATCATAAACAATATCCGCTCGGACGACGCCACAGTGATATTTGTCTATGCATTTTTTTTCGCTCTTTATTACACATTGACGATGAATTTGTGTGTTTTTAGTCTATGGTCCATGACCCAATCCCATCATTTATTTATTATCAATCAATTTATTTTGTAAATTGTATTATAGTATTCTTCATCGTAATCGAATACCTTAGTAGAAATTGACATACAAAAGAAATACTTTATAATAAAGGCAAGGCTTTTGAGCGCCCGCCAAATTCAAATTCGGTTAGCGTCTAACGCACAAACCTACATTGTAGGCAAACACAATTTATTTTAAATCCAAGGCGTCAGGGTTGGGCGCGAAATTAATTTTATTGCTTGATTTTTTATCCTGATAAATACTCAGGATGGATAAATACTCATAAATATCCGTTTTTACTCGAGTATTCATCCAATTACGTTTTGCAATGTAAATTTTGAATTTTACAAACAAAAGGATTAAACAAAATTTACCATCCCGCCTGTATTCCCCGAGTAAGGCAGCGGTGTACTAAAGGACACCTACACTTCGTATTTGTCAGGATCAATTTTATTGACAAAGTTTTTAAGTGGTCTGAATCTTCTTGAAATGTACTTATACCAAAAAACTGTACCTAAACTGTACTAAATAGTACCTATGCTTAGATAAATATATGGAGTGTAGAAAGAAAGGAGGACCATCTCAGTGTATTAAAAAGTGTCCATTGAAAGGGAGCAAATTACGGTGGCGCTGTAGTAGCAAGTGGAAGAATTTTGAAAAGAGCGCCACAAAGGAAAATAAAAAAGGAAAGAAAATTTAAATAGATAATAAAAATTTATTATACATACTGTTGGTCGAAAAAAAGATCTAGGTTGAGACGTATCAATTCCTTTACTTTTAAATTTTCGTCCACTTGGACAACTTTTCACTGAACAAAGTTTTCCCATTGCGTCTATATTTGTTATTTTTGTATTAACAACAATAAAATCATTAAAATAATAAAAATGTATCAACGAAATTGCATAAAAAATAATTTTACAACTCAGCACACTTCACTCTGCTGCTACATTAATATCATTTCCACTTGCTACACTAGCGCTAGTTCGGTGAGTTTTTCGAACCATAATTTGCTGTATACAAGTGGACACTTTTTCGACTAATCCCCCATACAAGACGGTCCTCCTTTCTTTCTACACTCCATAGGTAAATAGTACCTCACGTGAAGGTTTATAAAACACATGTTTTTTGTCATGTTATTCTAAAGTCACGTTGTCTTGACAAAGTTTGTATCATCCAAACGCTCGGATATTTATCAATAAACTGTACAAAAACAATCATTCAAAAAAGTACTTAATACAGTTTTTGTGAAGATTCAGACCACTTAAAATTGTTGTCAATCGGTTCTGATACACACCATCAATCGCTGTCAATAAAACCTGTTGTAAAACCTCAAAGATAAAGATCTTTATTGGTAATCTATCAAAATCTCAGGAGGTTGTAAATAACACACTCCCAAGAGCTCCCAAGGGTAAAATATATATATATATATATATATAATTTGATAAGTACTTACTAGGAGACAAAGTCGTGTTTACTTCTTCGGTATTACTTTTCAATGTACTCTCTTCGAGAGCTTCCTTTATTATAGCCAATCTTAGCCTTTCAATAGCAGCGGTACTAGATGCTATAGTTGATTGCAAAGCTCTTTTTCTGTCACTTTCACTTTGACATTGAAATTTTGTAGGGAGGCAGCCAGGTTTCATCATTATTTTATTAACAAAGCCCATTACATGATATCGCATGTAATTCCTCATATCATTCGGCAGCTGAAATAAGTAAAAAAAAATATTATGTTTGCTCTCGTAAATATAACCTCTAACTTACACAATCAATGCATACTTACTTTTACCTACTACAAATAACGTAATTTGCACACTTACATCAAAATGATCTTCACAAAAGTAAATTGGTGAAGTTATAGACATTCCGTCGCACTTTCTTCTTGCTAACTCCAACCATCTTTTTCGTATGTCTGCTTTTCGTGGCACATCGATGAATAATTTGTTTGGAGTACTTATGGATGTATTCCTACATTGAGGCACTGCACACCAACGATATTTTTTTCGTTCCATATCAACAAAAATAAAGAATTTAATCGACAAAACAAAAGTTACACGCACTTGGACCACTTGTAGCTGTTTTGTTTACTTACATTTGACGTCACGCACCAGTGTGACCAGATTATTTTTCCAAAAATACCGAGACACCTCCAAAAAAATACTGAAATAATATGCAGTACTGGCCATTTCAAACCAAAATATTTTTGTTTGGCTAAGAATTCTAATTTCCAATTAATTTTATTTTAAAAACATGGAAATCTTTTTCCAAAAGTAGTCATTTGTTTATTGATTAGTGTTACATTTTCATCGCATTTCAATCTTTTTCGTCATCATGGATACGTTAAAAATTCGAGTAATTATGGAATGTGAGTACCGTCGTGTAGGCTTGTCGAATAAATATCGATACATCGATATATCGATATTTTCAATTCAATATATCGATATTTTTGGGCGACATATTTCGTAATGATATATCGATAGAAAATATCCAGTATCGAAAATTGTATCGAAAACGATATTTTTTAAATTCTTATGACACTTAAGTATAAACACTCAAGTCGCTGAAATCTGAAACTGTAGAAGATAGGAAGGAACGAAAAAAAGAACTATATTGTCTATGACTGTTAAGTATTATGTCTTGTTACGTTGCATGCATTGACATCTGAATTTGTTGCATGTTTAAACACTGAAGACGTTAATTGCACTATTTTACTAATGAAATTGTATATTAAAGACTTGGCAGTATGGTCTCTCACCTTAGCAAATTTTTGTAATGTCGTCTAATAAAAAGGAATACTGGTAAAATACTTTAGTGGGTATTTATTGAGATTTAATCGATATATCGATATTTTTCTTTTGATATATCGACGCTAATATTGATATTTTAATAAATATCGATATAACGATTTTTTTTTTCATTTTCGACATCCCTGCCGTCGTGGCAACAACGCGGCACAAGCGGCACGCAACATCAACGACCAAGGGCTGGACACTTCTATACTTGATACTTATTGTGTAGGCAGTAGCGCTATCTCTCGATAAATCCCATAAAACAAAAATATTTTATTGCGTTGTGCCTCATAATACCATAGATGGAGCTTATTCCAAGAATTGGTACTAGTGTTACTGTTTTCTCTCAACTTCAGTCACTGTTTCGTGATATTTTGTGAGTTAATATTCAGAAATTGTGTTAAGTTGTAAGTTTTCGATGAAACACACAAAGACAAAGTAAATATATTGATTTACAGTTAGTGCAAAAGTGTTAATCGAATTCTGTGCGGTAAAATGAGGACTAATAATGCAATGGACGTAAATTGTAATGGCGTAAATTTATTATGAAAAACAAATATGATAAAGCACCGAAATAAAGAAATTTCTGAAAAACTTGTTTTTTTTTATGCACTATGACTACATACAGAAATATATAAACCTAATATAGGTTAATATATATATTAATATATAATATACGTAGAGACGTACATATATCTATATAAATATCTCTCTATAAAACAATCAGTACATGGGCAACGTCAAAAGATGGCCTTAATGTTCAACAAATGTCAGTTGTGGTGAGTGGTGACACGAATATTGCTGAGAGGGCTCTCTTTTCCTAGTATCAAAGAGTAGAATAATATACTAGGAAAAGAGAGCCCTCTCAGCAATATTCGTGTCACCACTTAGTGATGGGCGACTCGAGTTATCTAACCCGAGTAACTCGGGTCAGACCGTAAGCGAGTCAGCCCGAGTTAAAATATCTGCAAACCGAGTTGACCCCAAGCAGAAAACACGCGCGGCGGGCGGTGCGTAGCCCGGCCGCCTAGCCCGTGAGTCGCGAGTCCCGAACGATTCCGAGCGAGCCCGAATCAGCCCGACGACCGAAGTCCGAGCCGCGAGGGAAAGAGATAGTTCTCGTTGTTGGTTTCTTATCAGACGGTTAGTCAGAACTGATGGAAGAGTTTTGACATAGCCAGCTCGCTTATTTGTTTTGTTTACTTCTTGTTATTGTTACTTTGTTCGTCGTTTATTGTTTTGTTGCAGTTTTATTAGTTTAAGTGTTGTTTGTTTTGTTGAACTTAAGACTGAAATTCAGAAACAAGTGCCATTAACATAGTCATTTTTATATATTTACTTACCAAATAAGTATTGTTGAATTTAAGACTGACATAGAAATAAGAGCCTTTAGATTTATAGGTATATAGCATCTGGTCTATTAAGTCAATTTCGAATTTGATTAGTTTGTATTACAGTTATTTTTAAAGAGTTACTTACAAGGTATTTTTTTAACTTAAGACTGGTATTCATTCAGAAATAAGTGCCATTACTTAAATGTTGATAAGCTTTATTAGGAGTTAGTTGGTACATCAATGACCAAATACCAAACGTTTCGGCGTTTAATTTAAGGAATAAAGCACCATTACATTTATTACTGGCTCAATTTTATTTGACTACCATTGACTCGACGCCACGCAGCCCGCCGGACTCGACACGGCGAACCGTGAACGTAGGAAACTAGCAACCCGCGGAACGATGCACCGTGTTGAGCATTTACTGACTCGGACGGACGACGCGGTGACGCGGGCAGACTGAGTCGGGTCAACTCGAGTTGCAACCCGAGTTGGTAACCGGGTCAACTCGAGTTACTCGACTTACCAAAAAGTCGACTCGGCCCATCGCTATCACCACTCACCACAACTGACATTAATTGTTGAACACTAAGGCCATCTTTTGACGTTTCCCATGTACTGATTGTTTTATATAGAGAGATATATATAGTGTACGTATCTACGTATATTATATATTAATATATATATTAACTAGGGTTATATACTTCTGTATGTAGTCATAGTGCATAAAAAAACAAGTTTTCAGAAATTTCTTTATTTCGTTGCTTTATAATATTTGTTTTTCATAATAAATTTACGCCATTACAATTTACGTCCATTGCATTATTAGTCCTCATTTTACCGCACAGAATTCGATTAACACTTTTGCACTAACTGTAAATCAATATATTTACTTTGTCTTTGTGTGTTTCACATCGAAAACTTACAACTTAACACAATTTCTGAATAATAACTTACAAAATATCACGAAACAGTGACTGAAGTTGAGAGAAAACAACCAAACTTAACCACCATATTCCACATAATGTCGATAAAACAGTAACACTAGTACCAATTCTTAGAATAAGCTCCATCTATGGTATTAAGAGGCACAACGCAATAAAACTTATTTTTGTTTTATGGGATTTATCGAGAGATAGCGCTACTGCCTACACAATAAGTATCAAGTATAGAAGTGTCCAGCCCCTGCCTAGTATATTATTCTACTCTTTGTCAACGACGTTTACGGAGCTAACACTACAAACCAACGCACCACCTGTTATTGGTTTGCTCGCTTCCGTTCTAGGAATTTCGATCTGAAAAATGAGCCTCGCGGTCGTCCGAAGACTTTGGTCGACAATGACGAATTAAAGGCGATTGTGGAAGCTGATGATACACAATCGACGGCTGAATTAGCAGCAGCTTTCGACGTTAGCGTCAAAACAATATTGGTCCGTTTGCGTCAAATTGGCAAGGTAAAAATGCTTGACAAATAGGTGCCTTACGAACTCAATGATCGCCAGCGCGAAGTACGCGTCAAAACGTGCCTTGCACTGCTCAACAGACACACAAATGAAGGAATTTTGAACCGCATTGTTACCTGCGATGAAAAATGGATTCTGTTTGATAACCGCAAGCACCAGAAAGTTGGTTGGATCCTGGTTCAGCACCTAAACAATGCCCTAAACGAAAACTTACCCCTAGAAAAGTAATGGTCACTGTTTGGTGGTCTAGCGCCGGTGTGATTAATCACAGCTTCTTACCAAACGGGGTGAGCATTACTGCAGATGTGTACTTTGAAGAACTGAACACAATGATGGAGAAGCTGGCACATCTCCAACCAGCATTGGTCAATCGCTCGTCTCCGCTGCTCCTGCACGATAACGCGTGACCTCATACTGCACAACAGACGGTCTCCAAGTTGCAAGAACTGGGGTTGGAAGTTCTCCGTCATCCGCCCTACTTACCAGACCTTGCGCCTACAGACTACTACTTTTTCCAGAATTTGGATAACTTCTTGGCGGGAAAAAAATTCAATACCCGAGAGGCAGTACAAAATGCCTTTGAAGAATTTGTTGCCTCACGTCCAGCTGATTTCTTTAAGAATAAATAAATAAACAAAAAACTGCCACTGCGTTGGCAAAGATGCATTAATGGGTGATTACTTCGATTAATACAAATAAAAAATACATGAAAAAAATTAGTTAAAATTTTTTCATACAAAACGGCAATTTCATAGGTAAAGACCTAATATGTTCGCAGTAGCGATGGGTAGCTCGCGAATGAGAGATAAAAATGAGCTAGCTCTTTACTTCCAATCTAGCTCTCACTCGCTCACTCGCTGAGAAATTATATCTCCCGCTCAATTAGCTCAATGAATTTTCATTGTAACTCAATCTTTATTTTTATGGAGACAAAGTAGAAAATGCTTTTTCATATTTACATATCTAGCTCTCCGGTCAATTAGCTCAATGGATCTTCATTGTAAATTGATCTTTATATTCATCAGAACAAAGTAGAAAATGCTTTGTCATATTTACATATCTAGCTCTCCGGCTCAGTCACAAGCTCAGTTAGCTCAATGGATCTTCAATGTAAATTGATCTTTATTTTTATAGAGACAAAGTAGAAAATGCTTTAGCTATTAACATATCTAGCTCGCTGATCGCTCACATGTTGTATTGATAGGGAATGTGAGTATATCTCTCGCTCACGTTAGAAAACTAAAAGAATGATACATCTCTTTTGGTTGAACGAGTTATATCTCTCTTTTCTTTTCATTGAGCGGTTTCTCGCATCGCTAATTCGCAGGGCAAATATACCAATAAAAATATTGATTTTCCTAAGGCTAAGACCTCAGCCTAGGGCGCGAAATCCAATTTTTTCTTGGTTTTTTGCAAATTATTCGGCTATGATAAAATGTAGGTCATGTGCCTACAATAGCCGTATATTTTTTTAAACAACGTGCCGTTTGCGCGGCTTTTTTAAACAATTATTATTAAAACGATTTTGAGTACATAAAAAGCTTTATTTAAGTAAAATGATATTTTTTATTGGAATAAGTATCCATAAAGATTAAATTAAAATACTTTCTTAAATTTTTTGTCCGATCCCCTATTGTGAAAATCAAGTTGAGTGCATCTTTGGCGCCAAATTCAAATTTCTCTTTGATCTTCTGCTGTGACAACTTCTAGGCTTCGAGCAACACGGTAGGGAGTAGTAGCCTTAGCGATATATTACTCAGGGTCATTTCACTCAGAACATTTCATTTTTCGGAAGGATTTTAGCAGGTCTTAGTAGTTGAGTACATTTGTGACAGATGGCGCTGAATACAGTTTTTATCCACAGCTCCAAAAACAAACCTATAACGTGAGTAATGTTTTTTTGTATTTTTCGAATAAATATTTAAGTATAAATTAAATTATAAAAAACCTTCAAATCCCGTAATTAGATTTTCTTACACAGGCATTGTTTACTGGTCTCACACAGACATTTACTTATTTATAGCAACACTACTCAAAATAAAGCTGCTTTGTTTCACGCAGTCAGTTTTAAATTGCTTACAATCCAGCTATCAACGAAAAGACATAAATATCTATTTAATCAAAGGCAGATTAATATTTTATCATAATTGTATTAAAATATAAAATTATTGGTTACTTTTGTGATAGTCTTTTCGAATGATTCGTAATAAATAATTAAAATATGGGCTGCGAGTAATGGAACGTTAGAGTCATCTGCCATCTTGTACGTCAAAAATAAAAATGTCATTCCGTTTCGTTTATTGTTATTGTGAATGTGGTGTGCTTGTTTTTCTGATGTTATTTCAACTACTTTGCTGCTCCCTTGGACCCCGAAGACCCTGCTTACAATATTTGACCCCCCGCTAAATACACCGGACACCGATTTGCTGACGATTTGGAAACATGAATTACCAACTGGAACATGGCTGGTTCAGTAAGGAGTTGTTGTGTTCCAAACTGCGGAAAAACCCGTAAGTATTTTAAAATCTGTCTCTTCAATATAATCCTTAGGTATTTAACTTGGGGTTAGTGGCTAGCCTTCTGTACTCTGAAGTGTAAGCTACAGCTCATAAACATCGTGTTGGAAATTAAGGTTATGTTTTAATATTATGTTATAATAATATATGCAAGTGATAATCAAGATCTGAATTGGGTCAGAGAGTAGCCTTAGAGGCAACTACAATACTTCGACGCCTGGGCGTGACAATTTGTTTTCATATATTGTGTATAGTTTAGTTCTCCCTTAAAATAAATTAATTTACCACTACTACATGTTAGGTATGGAAAAGTTTTTTTATCATTTATAGATATAAATAGACCGGTTGTCAGGCTTTCTCGGCCTCTGACTACCACTATCGGTTATCATAGGTGTTTGTTTGTTTGAAAACCGGGACCGACGGCATTACTTGCACTCCAAGTTAAGGTAGTTTCACCTTGCGGATCAATTAATTGACATAGTAACAATTTAGCCACGAGCCCCTGTTTTAATGCTTAGTGTGGTTTTGAAAATAAATAGCAATATTTGATCTAGGCATCAGAACACCTACTGTTGTTGAAAGCATTGTCTTAATAAATTATTATCATTGCAGGTGCAGATAACATTGTTCAACTGGTATAAGGACATAAATAATATTTTAAAAGGACGCAGAAAAGATGCAGTTGGTGACGATACTGTAAAGAATCTTGCTTTGGAATATGTAAGAAAATGACGAAAATAAATAATAAATGTTAAAAAATGGTTATCTTGTTTTAATACACACAACAACCGTTAACTGTTATTTTCAGATGATGTGGTAAGATTAAGGTATATTGTTTTGGCTTTTTATTATTGAAAGTCAAAACAATACACCTTAATCTTATCAGCATCATCTGAGAATTTATTTTATTGCTGGCTAAATTTGTATATTCGCGCCACCCCTGAGCAGTAGGTACCTAGGTACAGGTCAAATAGTTAGTTCCATTACCGTTAGATGGCGTTAGCGTCATTATTTTAAGTGATGTCTCTATTCTCAGTATATATAAGTTACTCTATGATATTACTGACCAAATAGTTCTGTCATTTTTTGCGGGGGAAATGTGCACACAAGCGCAATTACGAATGTAATGACGACACTAACACATACAAAATTAAACAATACCAACAAGCGTTGCACAGCGCTGAAACAGCAAATAGCCGTCTAACAGACGAAAAAACATGCAGCGCTAACCCGCTTTTTAAGTTAAGGCTCTCGCTAATATGAAAGGTCGAAAGCGCCGTAAAATTCATGGCGCTTACGCGTTTGGTTCAACGTTAAAGGTAACCTCCCTAAATTGTTCATAGGTAAGAATTCGGATTTATTTTTTCTTTTCTCCATGGATTTATTGCTCGACCGACCCGTATTTTCTACGGGCGATCGGACTCGATGTTGGTACACAAATCTGATAATAGTTTAAAATAGAATACACGAATTTGGTGTCTAAATGTAATTAAATAGAAACATACGGTAAAGATTTATTTACATGTGAAATGTAATACCATCTTTTAGTAGATTTGATGTTCCAGACCTGTTTTTGCAGCAGAAAACCGAAAAAATTGGCATTTTAAGGACCGCTGTGTTTACTTGCGCGGCTGGACTTGGTTTAGTAAAAATCTGAGCGGCAACCTAGTTTTATTAAATGCATATGCCCATTTGGGCCTGTACTTCGGCAGATCGACACGGAAAGGGAGAAGCCATCAGTAGCGTTCCCCGTACTTATGGCTTCTCCCTTTCCGTGTTGCTCGAAGCTTCTAGGTCTAATCAATTCAACATAGTTTAACTCTAATTATGAATATTTTTTTGCAGAAACTAATCACTATAATCGTTAATGATTCTGAAACCAATCATTATCAGTATCAGAAGCTTCAAAAACCCATTGCTTCGTTTCAGAACGTAATAATGTAGTTTAATAGGAAGCCCAAATAACAATACTAGTCGCCACATATAACCAGCCAAAGCTCGAAAATTAAATATTCATCATTTTTAGTAAATAAAGATACATAAAAATGAGTAAAAGTATTTATCATCCGCCCATCACTAGCTATAACACAGGGCAGTAGAAATTGCGACATTCTACTCGAAGCTTTATTCATGATTAGTACATAATAAAATTATAGTATAGTATTAAAACTTTATCGTAGGAGATATAGGTGTAAATTATAATTTTTCGCCGAATCCACTATTTTAGACCAAAATCGATTTTGTACTGTGATTTTATATGATTTTGACACTGTGCCAAATTTCATACACGTCATTTCGTAGAAAGGGGCACAAAGTTTTTGCTTCACGTATCAAAACATTCTTTTAGTGAAGAAGTTTTTTTTTCTCGCGGGATAATCCTATGCGGGAGAAGCCGCTGCCAACTGTAGTATACTTTTAATTCGAGCATACATCTTGCAGGCAATAGCTACAAGTTTAATACTGTTCAGGACAAATAAAACCAGAATTACAGAAAGACACAAATTTTTATTTTTTCCTACGTCCACCTTGTTTTCCAGCCTGCGGCTTGCCAAAAGTTTTAGCTTTAGCTTGCCCCTTTCCTTTCATAGGCTTTCCTTTATTCTGCATTCCTTTCCCGTGCATTCCCTTCCCCCTTTGGGCCTTATTAGCGTCGTACCGAAGCCGTTTGGCCGCGGCCCGGGACGTGTCTGTGAGGTCGTTGGCGAAGTTACTCTGTTTCTTCTTGCTCTTGTTGAAAGACTTGGGCCTTTGTTGTGGCTGGTCGTCGTTATCATCAACCGCGCGGATCCTGCGCTGCTTCTTCTTGCGTTTCGCCATGCGCGATTGGAGGAGCGCCACCTGTTGGTTTTAATTGATTAGTATTTTCGTACGTTTTACAACGTCTTTAATTTAGTTCAATGAAAGTCAGATGCAATAATTATCACAATCTGGCTCGTTTGTCGGATCGCAGTCCTAGTTCGGGATCAATGTTCGAATTTTTAACTTAGTGCTTCTGCTACTGGTTGTGGCAGAATTGATATTCTAGTGTTACCAACGTTATTTAAACAAACAACCAAAAAACACTTGCAACACTTATTTATACATTTTTGCGTATGACTGGACGTGATTATGGATGAGAATAAGTACTTTGCTTTCCCTGCAAAAAAATGTTACGGTTTTTTTTTGTTGGTATTTTACAGTTCCGCTAGACTTCACTCCTTGGATCCTAATTTTCTTCACGGTAAGCTATAGGAGATCTTACCTTCTCCATTTCTCTGTTGACTCGTTCCTCGGGCGTGTCCTTAGGTTTGTGTTTCATCGGCTTCTTCTTCTTCTGCCTGCCACCGTCATCGCCTGAATCGTCATCATCATCGTGCTTACGCTTTTTGCCCTTGCTTCCTTTCTTTTGCTTATCTGTTAAAAAAATGGCATTGAGTAATGTTGCTAATAAAATATTGATCTCCTTCTTATTAGGATCATTGAAATAAGGACAGATAGTATTAGCAGCAAAGAAAAAGAATTTATTTTTACGGATTTTATTAAAACCCGTCGCTTCGAATCCTCCATGGAAGCATCCATGGTGACAGGTAGACTGAGGTGTTGTACGTCACAATATTAAAATAACTAACAGATAAATATTTTTTTTGATAATTATAATTATTATTATATTGCGGATGTTCTTAAAAAAGGCCAGGTTCCGAGCACCCTAAACCGACGGTCATGCATGAAGATATTAATGAATGTAGATGAAGCGAAAGTAGTGTGCCAGGATCGTAGCAAGTGGAAATCAATAGTCTCTGCCTATGGGAGACAGGCGTGACAATATGTATGTATGTATGTATTATTCGATCCGGTCACACAGAATGAGCTCACCACATACGTAATATACACGATAAAATCTGTAAACAATAGATTGTCTAACCCCACGTTTTACTGACGACAAAACATGTTCCAAACAGCTATCTATTCCTCTCACTCTTTGACAGTTAGATAGAGATAGATAAATGTTTGCAACATGTTTTGTCGTCAGTGGAAACGAGGGGTAAGAAACCAGAGTACTATTTGGAGCGAAATAATTTCAATGTGAGTCATTGTTTTGACTTACATGGACTTATTTGATAAGACTAAATGTATTCTATACTCTTCTAATATTTTGGGTTAAAAAGAAACGTGAGAATCAGTTCTAATGACAAGTTTATAAGGCTGTATAATCTTGAGCATTCCCTTACCCATATCAGGATGCTTGGTGAGTGCGAGCCTCTCTTTCTCTTCCCTCTTCTCTCTCGGCGTCTGGAACCATTCCCTCTGCCGCTTTAGCTCGATCTTGGGTCCTGAAGGTTGATCTCCTTCTGTCTTTATAGCACCCTCTAGCTTGGCTGTTTGTTTTTCCATCTTATTCATTTGCTTTTCTGCGTATTCCTCGTCTAGGATAGCGGCTAGACAATAAAATTGGAAAAATGTAATCTATAATCCAAAGTTCGTACCTGTTTAGAGTAAAAATGTAGTCCACCGATATCGGTAACAGGGTCCGTGGAACAAAATATATATATATATATATATATATATACTGCCGTCGTAACGAAAAAGGGCACAAGTTATTTTTTTTAATTAGAGTTATATACATATTTCTATCATATCAATATTAATACAAAGTCCAATCTGTAAAATGTTAGTTGTGCCCTTTTTCGTTACGACGGCAGTATATATATTTTTATCAACGTGTGAGAAAAGATGAATAGTAGGTTGGTTTAGTTACTAATGTCTGGCTCGAGCCGGGCGAGTCGTGCGCGGTACTTAGCGACGATGTCGGGCGGCACCTGCCGGGACTTGACGGGCCTGCGCGCGCGCCGCACGATGCCCTTCACGAGCGCGCGCTCCGCCTCGCCCGCTAGAGATACCGACACACCGGCGCGACCCGCTCGGGCTGTACGACCCACCTGTGGAACAATAATGTGTTCAGAATGCTGTTGGGTTTGCCAAGGTACTTTAGTGCTTCGACCATGTTTGCTCATGCGCATACTGATGGGTTTCATGCTATGCTAAGGAAGAGAATAGCATCATTGATGCAGCGAATCCGAACAAGCAACAACAGTATTCTGAAGACACTGGCGGGCAAACTAGATAGTTCAATTTTGAAGACTGGATCTGACTCCATGTGTCCGTGTGAGGGTAATTATAAATATGTTATAAATTAATTATAAATTAGTTATTAATGCACCCAGACTCAATTGTTATTAATTAATTTATTATCATCACTAATATAATTTATAAGAAAATGTACTAACAATCTATGGATCAATTTATCTGAATTAAAATGATTATTATTATTATTATTATTCAGCATACCATCACGATTATATTCCCCGAAGAGTTAAGCAGAGGTGTACTTATGTACGGTCGCACATCAGGTTACCACCAAAATGCCAAATTTTCTTGTTGATTTTGAACTTAATCATCAACATTTTAAGGTTTAAAATAATTTGGAGAAATTTGACAGTTTTGTATAACCAGTTCACCGGTATGTTTAGGTCCCATGTAATAGGGGGCGAGCCTATTGCCATTAATCAGGCACAAATCCAGATTCTGAGCTGCTACTGAGAATTTCATAGAAAAACCCCAATAACATTTTGTTCGAACTGGGATCGAACCCAAAAACTCTAGCGTAGCAGTCGCGCTTAGGACCACTTGCCTAATGAGGAACACTTACGAGGGTTCTAGGTAAGAAATATTTTATTAAAAGTTTTTTAATCTCGCCGATTGCCCACCATGGCATGATGGAATGTTTTACAACTATAGTGTGGATTTTTTCTATCATCATCATCAACCCATATATTGTCCCACTGCTGGGCACGGGTCTCCTCTCCGTATGAAAGGGATTAGGCTATAGTCCACCACGCTAGCCTACAGCGGGTTTGCAGACTTGACACGCCATCGACAAAATCTCTCAGGCATGCAGGTTTCCTCAAGATGTTTTCCTTCACCGTTTAAGCGCGTGATAATTAAGCATTAATACGCACATGACTTCATGACCTTTGACATGGCAGTCCTATGGTCTTATCAAAAGGCTATCACTGCATATTTTCCTACACCACTGAAAAATATATTTTCCTACACCACTGAAAAATATATTTTCCATGCCATATTTGCTGTATGAATGATCTTACCTATTTTGGCATCAATAACTCATTTTTGACCAAATTGTGGGTTGAGTCCTCTGCGTAAGGGGCTGTCCATTAATCACGTGATGTGTTTTTGGCGTTTTTTAACCCTCCTCGCCCTTGGTGATACATTGTCAGGTTTAAGACTACCCCCCCCCCCCTTTATCACGTGTATTTTTTAGTACCTAAAAAGAATCCGTTTTTTTTTTCGGCACTTTTGCCGAAAAATAAATACACGTGATATATTACTACACCCCCCCCCTGTGATATTTCGTGATTTTTTATGGACCCCTCCCCCCCCTTTCGAGCTTCACGCGATTAATGGATAGCTACTAACTACGTCCAACTTACCCTATGGATATAATGTTCAAGCGTGGCTGGTAACGTGAAGTTAAGCACAGTCTTTACGCCGGGAATGTCCAGGCCTCTAGCAGCCACGTCGGTGGCCACCAGTACGTCCACCTGTTCCTCCTTGAAACGCTTCAGGGAGTCTAGACGTTGAGGCTGGTTCAACGCGCCGTGGAGCTCTGCTACCTAGGGCAAGGAGTAATGGAGATAAGCGTGGAAGTGGCATTAAAAGCCCAGTTTTTTCTATGTCATGGGGCGATTTCCTCTCGGCTTAGATGCAGTTTTTTTTATTTATCTATACTAATATTATAAATGCGAACTTTGAAGTAACCCTTACGATACAGGTGTAAAACATTACAAAAATCCCAATAAAGTTTGTCCGGATGTTGAGACACTGCTAATATATAGCAAAGTAGTTTTTGATGATGTGCTCTGTAGCGACATCTAGTTCGCCACATGGAACTAAATCTAGGAACAAAAAATCATGAATCGCGTAAGCAATATTTACCATGAAACTTGTATAATTGTATTTATACAAACTTGAAAAGATGGCAAAATTTTGGTTGTATTTGTTCAAAACTTTACTATAAACATTACTATAAAACTATTATGCCACGCCAAATAAAATACAAATCCGCAAAATATTACAAGAACGGCTATGTTGCTGTTGGTTCCTAATAATCTATACTAGATGGCGCAGTTTTTTAGAACAGTTCGTGTCACCTACTTCTCGGAAAAGTTCGGAAAACTTACACAAGCGATGTAGTAGTAAACATTTAACCTGTTTATATTATTTATAATTAAATTACCTTGACCCCCAACAGTCCTAGGGCCACATGTAACCTGTGAGCTTGTTTCTTCGTCTGAACGAAGATCACCGCCCGATCTCTGAACGTCCTGCACACTAGCGCCGCTAGCAATGCCTCGCGGTCGCACTCACGCTCCCGTCGTATTCTAAAATAGACCTTAACGTTATAACATGGAGATGATTTTTGATTGAGATGATGGCAAACAAGCCACCGAGGCCGTTTCTCTTCGTCTTTTAATGTATTAGGAATCCTAAATTTTCGACAGTTTTGTCTACCAAATCTAAAAATTGAAATACCAATTTTGGGCCATGATAAGTAATCACAGTACAACACACAATTACACACACACAAACACACACACACGTATACCGAAACTATGCCATATCTTGTCAGTCGAGCTATCGAGCTATCGAAAGCTCGACTGACAAGGCGTAGTTAACTAATACATGTGTGCGTGTAATTGTGTGTTGTACACGGCAAGGCGTAGTTTTAGCCGTCCTCACTTCTTTGTTCGGAAAGTTCCATCTTTGATCTGAGCCTGTAATATGCAATACTAACCTCACAAACTCCTGCCTCAAATTGAAAGCGACATCCTTGTTGGAGTCAACGAACAGCTTGACCGGCTTCTTGAGCGAGACAGCGGCGAGGTCCTTGACCTGCTCGCTCATGGTGGCAGAGAACAGCATACTCTGACGTTTTGGGGAACACTGGCGGATAATCTCCTTCATCTGTTCCGCGAAATACTCGTCTAGCATTCTGAGGAACAACGATTATTTTATATATTTTATTTAAAGTTAAAGCGTCAGCCTTGGGCGCGAAATTGATTTTTTTCTTCGTTTTTTGTAATTCTTCAACGGTGTTATTATACTCAATCGTGAATAAGTTATTGTTGATGTCGCAATTTTATAAAGTTATTTTAGTGACGGAAAAAGGAAAGGTTAAAGGATTAGAGGATTCTGCCAAAATTGACACTACAATTTTTGAAAAACCAAAAAATATTTCACATGGCATAACATAGCAATAGGCCCATTTCCAGTTTGGTCCTAAACATAACAGTTGACTGTGGCTGTACATTAATACACTTCTGCCTCACCCTTTGGGAAAAGAGGCATGATGATTATTATAAAAACGTGTTTCACTATTGTGTTTCATAACTTACCTATCAGCTTCATCGAGGACTAGTACTTCTATGGAGTGCAGGCCAAACGATGGTGTGTTCCTGATGTGGTCTATCAGACGTCCTGGAGTCGCTATCACTATGTCTGGGTTACGACGCAACATGGTTTCCTAGAACATAACCCAAGATAAACATCACGTCTATACACTTCCTTAGAGCAAATGAACCAGTATAAAAAACTTGCATATCGTTGGGGATAGCGAATATCCGTGAATCTAAGTTAAAAGGACAGACTTTATATTAATATTTGATTTATTTTGATTACCCGCAAAATTTTAAATAGGTTACATTTTGTCAAATAATCGGAATTATACAATGTTAGTTGGATTTGCACTATCCCTGACGATAAAATATTATCTAATATATTAAAATAAAACACAATAATTAGTGCTCATTAAAAGCCTTGCTACTGAGAATTATATACAATAGGTACTTTTCTTCAACTGTATGATTTTAGTATTTGAACAGAATCTAACAAAATGGCAATAAATAGTAAGTTTTAATAATTAATATCAGAGCGGACAGACATTTTCCTGCCCCGACATTAAGAAGCGCCACGTACCGCGTCCAATTCTGTCCAAGAACCCACTCAAACATCCAAAAAAAAAAACATTTAAAAACCGTCCACACCTGGTTAGGAATTCAGTGAAATACATACAGAGGAATTATTATACAGTAAAGTTATAAGATATATTTGAACCTACATACCTGATATTTGACGTCCAATCCACCAATAGATAGTCCTACAGTTACCGACGTGAACTGTGATAGTTGTCTAGTAACAGAAAAAACATGCAGCGCTAACCCGCTTTTTAAGTTAAGGCTCTCGCTAATATGAAAGGTCGAAAGCGCCGTAAAATTCATGGCGCTTACGCGTTTGGTTCAACGTTAAAGGTAACCTCCCTAAATTGTTCATAGGTAAGAATTCGGATTTATTTTTTCTTTTCTCCATGGATTTATTGCTCGACCGACCCGTATTTTCTACGGGCGATCGGACTCGATGTTGGTACACAAATCTGATAATAGTTTAAAATAGAATACACGAATTTGGTGTCTAAATGTAATTAAATAGAAACATACGGTAAAGATTTATTTACATGTGAAATGTAATACCATCTTTTAGTAGATTTGATGTTCCAGACCTGTTTTTGCAGCAGAAAACCGAAAAAATTGGCATTTTAAGGACCGCTGTGTTTACTTGCGCGGCTGGACTTGGTTTAGTAAAAATCTGAGCGGCAACCTAGTTTTATTAAATGCATATGCCCATTTGGGCCTGTACTTCGGCAGATCGACACGGAAAGGGAGAAGCCATCAGTAGCGTTCCCCGTACTTATGGCTTCTCCCTTTCCGTGTTGCTCGAAGCTTCTAGGTCTAATCAATTCAACATAGTTTAACTCTAATTATGAATATTTTTTTGCAGAAACTAATCACTATAATCGTTAATGATTCTGAAACCAATCATTATCAGTATCAGAAGCTTCAAAAACCCATTGCTTCGTTTCAGAACGTAATAATGTAGTTTAATAGGAAGCCCAAATAACAATACTAGTCGCCACATATAACCAGCCAAAGCTCGAAAATTAAATATTCATCATTTTTAGTAAATAAAGATACATAAAAATGAGTAAAAGTATTTATCATCCGCCCATCACTAGCTATAACACAGGGCAGTAGAAATTGCGACATTCTACTCGAAGCTTTATTCATGATTAGTACATAATAAAATTATAGTATAGTATTAAAACTTTATCGTAGGAGATATAGGTGTAAATTATAATTTTTCGCCGAATCCACTATTTTAGACCAAAATCGATTTTGTACTGTGATTTTATATGATTTTGACACTGTGCCAAATTTCATACACGTCATTTCGTAGAAAGGGGCACAAAGTTTTTGCTTCACGTATCAAAACATTCTTTTAGTGAAGAAGTTTTTTTTTCTCGCGGGATAATCCTATGCGGGAGAAGCCGCTGCCAACTGTAGTATACTTTTAATTCGAGCATACATCTTGCAGGCAATAGCTACAAGTTTAATACTGTTCAGGACAAATAAAACCAGAATTACAGAAAGACACAAATTTTTATTTTTTCCTACGTCCACCTTGTTTTCCAGCCTGCGGCTTGCCAAAAGTTTTAGCTTTAGCTTGCCCCTTTCCTTTCATAGGCTTTCCTTTATTCTGCATTCCTTTCCCGTGCATTCCCTTCCCCCTTTGGGCCTTATTAGCGTCGTACCGAAGCCGTTTGGCCGCGGCCCGGGACGTGTCTGTGAGGTCGTTGGCGAAGTTACTCTGTTTCTTCTTGCTCTTGTTGAAAGACTTGGGCCTTTGTTGTGGCTGGTCGTCGTTATCATCAACCGCGCGGATCCTGCGCTGCTTCTTCTTGCGTTTCGCCATGCGCGATTGGAGGAGCGCCACCTGTTGGTTTTAATTGATTAGTATTTTCGTACGTTTTACAACGTCTTTAATTTAGTTCAATGAAAGTCAGATGCAATAATTATCACAATCTGGCTCGTTTGTCGGATCGCAGTCCTAGTTCGGGATCAATGTTCGAATTTTTAACTTAGTGCTTCTGCTACTGGTTGTGGCAGAATTGATATTCTAGTGTTACCAACGTTATTTAAACAAACAACCAAAAAACACTTGCAACACTTATTTATACATTTTTGCGTATGACTGGACGTGATTATGGATGAGAATAAGTACTTTGCTTTCCCTGCAAAAAAATGTTACGGTTTTTTTTTGTTGGTATTTTACAGTTCCGCTAGACTTCACTCCTTGGATCCTAATTTTCTTCACGGTAAGCTATAGGAGATCTTACCTTCTCCATTTCTCTGTTGACTCGTTCCTCGGGCGTGTCCTTAGGTTTGTGTTTCATCGGCTTCTTCTTCTTCTGCCTGCCACCGTCATCGCCTGAATCGTCATCATCATCGTGCTTACGCTTTTTGCCCTTGCTTCCTTTCTTTTGCTTATCTGTTAAAAAAATGGCATTGAGTAATGTTGCTAATAAAATATTGATCTCCTTCTTATTAGGATCATTGAAATAAGGACAGATAGTATTAGCAGCAAAGAAAAAGAATTTATTTTTACGGATTTTATTAAAACCCGTCGCTTCGAATCCTCCATGGAAGCATCCATGGTGACAGGTAGACTGAGGTGTTGTACGTCACAATATTAAAATAACTAACAGATAAATATTTTTTTTGATAATTATAATTATTATTATATTGCGGATGTTCTTAAAAAAGGCCAGGTTCCGAGCACCCTAAACCGACGGTCATGCATGAAGATATTAATGAATGTAGATGAAGCGAAAGTAGTGTGCCAGGATCGTAGCAAGTGGAAATCAATAGTCTCTGCCTATGGGAGACAGGCG
Source organism: Subacronicta megacephala (assembly GCA_958496365.1). NCBI lineage: Eukaryota > Metazoa > Arthropoda > Insecta > Lepidoptera > Noctuidae > Subacronicta > Subacronicta megacephala. Next base: position 8,394,009 of record OY292536.1, read on the forward strand.
TGACAATATGTATGTATGTATGTATTATTCGATCCGGTCACACAGAATGAGCTCACCACATACGTAATATACACGATAAAATCTGTAAACAATAGATTGTCTAACCCCACGTTTTACTGACGACAAAACATGTTCCAAACAGCTATCTATTCCTCTCACTCTTTGACAGTTAGATAGAGATAGATAAATGTTTGCAACATGTTTTGTCGTCAGTGGAAACGAGGGGTAAGAAACCAGAGTACTATTTGGAGCGAAATAATTTCAATGTGAGTCATTGTTTTGACTTACATGGACTTATTTGATAAGACTAAATGTATTCTATACTCTTCTAATATTTTGGGTTAAAAAGAAACGTGAGAATCAGTTCTAATGACAAGTTTATAAGGCTGTATAATCTTGAGCATTCCCTTACCCATATCAGGATGCTTGGTGAGTGCGAGCCTCTCTTTCTCTTCCCTCTTCTCTCTCGGCGTCTGGAACCATTCCCTCTGCCGCTTTAGCTCGATCTTGGGTCCTGAAGGTTGATCTCCTTCTGTCTTTATAGCACCCTCTAGCTTGGCTGTTTGTTTTTCCATCTTATTCATTTGCTTTTCTGCGTATTCCTCGTCTAGGATAGCGGCTAGACAATAAAATTGGAAAAATGTAATCTATAATCCAAAGTTCGTACCTGTTTAGAGTAAAAATGTAGTCCACCGATATCGGTAACAGGGTCCGTGGAACAAAATATATATATATATATATATATATATACTGCCGTCGTAACGAAAAAGGGCACAAGTTATTTTTTTTAATTAGAGTTATATACATATTTCTATCATATCAATATTAATACAAAGTCCAATCTGTAAAATGTTAGTTGTGCCCTTTTTCGTTACGACGGCAGTATATATATTTTTATCAACGTGTGAGAAAAGATGAATAGTAGGTTGGTTTAGTTACTAATGTCTGGCTCGAGCCGGGCGAGTCGTGCGCGGTACTTAGCGACGATGTCGGGCGGCACCTGCCGGGACTTGACGGGCCTGCGCGCGCGCCGCACGATGCCCTTCACGAGCGCGCGCTCCGCCTCGCCCGCTAGAGATACCGACACACCGGCGCGACCCGCTCGGGCTGTACGACCCACCTGTGGAACAATAATGTGTTCAGAATGCTGTTGGGTTTGCCAAGGTACTTTAGTGCTTCGACCATGTTTGCTCATGCGCATACTGATGGGTTTCATGCTATGCTAAGGAAGAGAATAGCATCATTGATGCAGCGAATCCGAACAAGCAACAACAGTATTCTGAAGACACTGGCGGGCAAACTAGATAGTTCAATTTTGAAGACTGGATCTGACTCCATGTGTCCGTGTGAGGGTAATTATAAATATGTTATAAATTAATTATAAATTAGTTATTAATGCACCCAGACTCAATTGTTATTAATTAATTTATTATCATCACTAATATAATTTATAAGAAAATGTACTAACAATCTATGGATCAATTTATCTGAATTAAAATGATTATTATTATTATTATTATTCAGCATACCATCACGATTATATTCCCCGAAGAGTTAAGCAGAGGTGTACTTATGTACGGTCGCACATCAGGTTACCACCAAAATGCCAAATTTTCTTGTTGATTTTGAACTTAATCATCAACATTTTAAGGTTTAAAATAATTTGGAGAAATTTGACAGTTTTGTATAACCAGTTCACCGGTATGTTTAGGTCCCATGTAATAGGGGGCGAGCCTATTGCCATTAATCAGGCACAAATCCAGATTCTGAGCTGCTACTGAGAATTTCATAGAAAAACCCCAATAACATTTTGTTCGAACTGGGATCGAACCCAAAAACTCTAGCGTAGCAGTCGCGCTTAGGACCACTTGCCTAATGAGGAACACTTACGAGGGTTCTAGGTAAGAAATATTTTATTAAAAGTTTTTTAATCTCGCCGATTGCCCACCATGGCATGATGGAATGTTTTACAACTATAGTGTGGATTTTTTCTATCATCATCATCAACCCATATATTGTCCCACTGCTGGGCACGGGTCTCCTCTCCGTATGAAAGGGATTAGGCTATAGTCCACCACGCTAGCCTACAGCGGGTTTGCAGACTTGACACGCCATCGACAAAATCTCTCAGGCATGCAGGTTTCCTCAAGATGTTTTCCTTCACCGTTTAAGCGCGTGATAATTAAGCATTAATACGCACATGACTTCATGACCTTTGACATGGCAGTCCTATGGTCTTATCAAAAGGCTATCACTGCATATTTTCCTACACCACTGAAAAATATATTTTCCTACACCACTGAAAAATATATTTTCCATGCCATATTTGCTGTATGAATGATCTTACCTATTTTGGCATCAATAACTCATTTTTGACCAAATTGTGGGTTGAGTCCTCTGCGTAAGGGGCTGTCCATTAATCACGTGATGTGTTTTTGGCGTTTTTTAACCCTCCTCGCCCTTGGTGATACATTGTCAGGTTTAAGACTACCCCCCCCCCCCTTTATCACGTGTATTTTTTAGTACCTAAAAAGAATCCGTTTTTTTTTTCGGCACTTTTGCCGAAAAATAAATACACGTGATATATTACTACACCCCCCCCCTGTGATATTTCGTGATTTTTTATGGACCCCTCCCCCCCCTTTCGAGCTTCACGCGATTAATGGATAGCTACTAACTACGTCCAACTTACCCTATGGATATAATGTTCAAGCGTGGCTGGTAACGTGAAGTTAAGCACAGTCTTTACGCCGGGAATGTCCAGGCCTCTAGCAGCCACGTCGGTGGCCACCAGTACGTCCACCTGTTCCTCCTTGAAACGCTTCAGGGAGTCTAGACGTTGAGGCTGGTTCAACGCGCCGTGGAGCTCTGCTACCTAGGGCAAGGAGTAATGGAGATAAGCGTGGAAGTGGCATTAAAAGCCCAGTTTTTTCTATGTCATGGGGCGATTTCCTCTCGGCTTAGATGCAGTTTTTTTTATTTATCTATACTAATATTATAAATGCGAACTTTGAAGTAACCCTTACGATACAGGTGTAAAACATTACAAAAATCCCAATAAAGTTTGTCCGGATGTTGAGACACTGCTAATATATAGCAAAGTAGTTTTTGATGATGTGCTCTGTAGCGACATCTAGTTCGCCACATGGAACTAAATCTAGGAACAAAAAATCATGAATCGCGTAAGCAATATTTACCATGAAACTTGTATAATTGTATTTATACAAACTTGAAAAGATGGCAAAATTTTGGTTGTATTTGTTCAAAACTTTACTATAAACATTACTATAAAACTATTATGCCACGCCAAATAAAATACAAATCCGCAAAATATTACAAGAACGGCTATGTTGCTGTTGGTTCCTAATAATCTATACTAGATGGCGCAGTTTTTTAGAACAGTTCGTGTCACCTACTTCTCGGAAAAGTTCGGAAAACTTACACAAGCGATGTAGTAGTAAACATTTAACCTGTTTATATTATTTATAATTAAATTACCTTGACCCCCAACAGTCCTAGGGCCACATGTAACCTGTGAGCTTGTTTCTTCGTCTGAACGAAGATCACCGCCCGATCTCTGAACGTCCTGCACACTAGCGCCGCTAGCAATGCCTCGCGGTCGCACTCACGCTCCCGTCGTATTCTAAAATAGACCTTAACGTTATAACATGGAGATGATTTTTGATTGAGATGATGGCAAACAAGCCACCGAGGCCGTTTCTCTTCGTCTTTTAATGTATTAGGAATCCTAAATTTTCGACAGTTTTGTCTACCAAATCTAAAAATTGAAATACCAATTTTGGGCCATGATAAGTAATCACAGTACAACACACAATTACACACACACAAACACACACACACGTATACCGAAACTATGCCATATCTTGTCAGTCGAGCTATCGAGCTATCGAAAGCTCGACTGACAAGGCGTAGTTAACTAATACATGTGTGCGTGTAATTGTGTGTTGTACACGGCAAGGCGTAGTTTTAGCCGTCCTCACTTCTTTGTTCGGAAAGTTCCATCTTTGATCTGAGCCTGTAATATGCAATACTAACCTCACAAACTCCTGCCTCAAATTGAAAGCGACATCCTTGTTGGAGTCAACGAACAGCTTGACCGGCTTCTTGAGCGAGACAGCGGCGAGGTCCTTGACCTGCTCGCTCATGGTGGCAGAGAACAGCATACTCTGACGTTTTGGGGAACACTGGCGGATAATCTCCTTCATCTGTTCCGCGAAATACTCGTCTAGCATTCTGAGGAACAACGATTATTTTATATATTTTATTTAAAGTTAAAGCGTCAGCCTTGGGCGCGAAATTGATTTTTTTCTTCGTTTTTTGTAATTCTTCAACGGTGTTATTATACTCAATCGTGAATAAGTTATTGTTGATGTCGCAATTTTATAAAGTTATTTTAGTGACGGAAAAAGGAAAGGTTAAAGGATTAGAGGATTCTGCCAAAATTGACACTACAATTTTTGAAAAACCAAAAAATATTTCACATGGCATAACATAGCAATAGGCCCATTTCCAGTTTGGTCCTAAACATAACAGTTGACTGTGGCTGTACATTAATACACTTCTGCCTCACCCTTTGGGAAAAGAGGCATGATGATTATTATAAAAACGTGTTTCACTATTGTGTTTCATAACTTACCTATCAGCTTCATCGAGGACTAGTACTTCTATGGAGTGCAGGCCAAACGATGGTGTGTTCCTGATGTGGTCTATCAGACGTCCTGGAGTCGCTATCACTATGTCTGGGTTACGACGCAACATGGTTTCCTAGAACATAACCCAAGATAAACATCACGTCTATACACTTCCTTAGAGCAAATGAACCAGTATAAAAAACTTGCATATCGTTGGGGATAGCGAATATCCGTGAATCTAAGTTAAAAGGACAGACTTTATATTAATATTTGATTTATTTTGATTACCCGCAAAATTTTAAATAGGTTACATTTTGTCAAATAATCGGAATTATACAATGTTAGTTGGATTTGCACTATCCCTGACGATAAAATATTATCTAATATATTAAAATAAAACACAATAATTAGTGCTCATTAAAAGCCTTGCTACTGAGAATTATATACAATAGGTACTTTTCTTCAACTGTATGATTTTAGTATTTGAACAGAATCTAACAAAATGGCAATAAATAGTAAGTTTTAATAATTAATATCAGAGCGGACAGACATTTTCCTGCCCCGACATTAAGAAGCGCCACGTACCGCGTCCAATTCTGTCCAAGAACCCACTCAAACATCCAAAAAAAAAAACATTTAAAAACCGTCCACACCTGGTTAGGAATTCAGTGAAATACATACAGAGGAATTATTATACAGTAAAGTTATAAGATATATTTGAACCTACATACCTGATATTTGACGTCCAATCCACCAATAGATAGTCCTACAGTTACCGACGTGAACTGTGATAGTTGTCTAGTAACCGAATGTACCTGCAATATAACATTATAATGAATTATTTGCGCCTATAAGTCATAAATAACGCCGTAATTGTTATTCTGTAAGGTCCTGCACACAGTGGGGGTGCGGTTTTAAGTGTAAAATCATAATATACCCTAACTTTATAACTTTATAGTTGACATTTCAATAACAATGAACCTACACACGGCTATAGGTCAACCTATACAATGCCAGTTTAAGCTGACCTCGCCTTTTATAGACTTCCCATACAATAAGAGGCCAGCGTAAACAAACAGCCGTTGTATTTGAAATTCAACTTCGTTGTCAAAATATCTTATACTATAACAAAACTGAAGGGTTTGAACGCGCTAATCTCTGAACCTGTAGGATTTGAAAAATGCTATTCCAATTCCCAACAATATATTTATTGCACTCCACAATGTTAACAGTTGTTATACAGTAATATAGTATCAATCATGGCCTATTTAACATCACGCCCCTTAGGAGCGAAGCAAAGCGAATAAATCCGCGGGGAACAGCTAGTTAAGTTGTATTAACTGTTGATATAACTGTTGTTTGGACTTTAAAAGACACCATGATTCTCTGATTTTGTTTCGACATTTCTTCTCAGAGGTCGTCAGATAGAAAATGTCGGCGCCATCTAGTTTAAAAATTAAAAAAAAAACGACTTGTAAAAGTGTCTTTAAAAGATCTATTTACAGAAATAAATATCATTTATCATTTATTATCGTCCGCCGCTGTTGTCCAGCATTGGGCATACTAACCTGCGCGCCCAACTCTCTAGTAGGCACAAGTACCAGTACTCGGGTCACTCTCTCGCCGCCAGTGGTCTTGTATAACAACCGCTCTAAGATAGGCAGCATGTACGCAGCAGTCTTGCCCGTACCTGTGGCTGCGCAAGCGCACACGTCCTTGCCTGGGGATTTGCGCATACGAAATACGCATTACATTAAAACTATAATGTATGGTAGCAAGCACATCAAGTTACTTCAAAATGTCAAATTATCTCAGTTGATTTTGAACTTAAATATCAACGTTTTAAGGTTTAAAATCATTCGGAGAAATTTGAAAGTTTTGTATAACCTGATGTGCTGGCGATGTACTAATAAAGTATTTTAATTTAATCTTTATGGATACTTATTCCTATAAAAAAATCATTTTATTTAAATTAATAATAAAATTGAAAAGTTTGTTTGTTTGAAACTTGCAGACCAATTCGATTTTTTGATATTTGCATTTGACATCCCAATTCTTGTGGAAGGTTATGGGCTAGATAACATCACGCTTACACGCCAAGGATAGGGGCAAAGCTGGTAAAACCGCGGAACAACGCTTTTCATATGTATATTTCAAGTACCAATATTATTAAAAGTTACCATCCATCATACCATCACGGCTGTATTCCCCGAAGGGTTAGGCAGAGGGGTACTTAATGGACACACACAGTTCGCCGGTATGTTTAGGTCCCATGTAATAGGGGGCGAGCGTATTGCCATTCACCGGGCACAAATCCAGACTCCGAGCTGCTACTGAGAATTTCATAGAAAAACCCAATAACACTTTGCTTGACCGATCGAACCCAAGACCTCTAGCGTAGCAGTCGCGATTGGGACCACTAGACTAACGAGGCAGTATTAAAAGTTAGTTCTCATAAAATACATGTCTTTCGGTGAGACATTCTCTGTTCTCTGACTCACCGAGCAAGGCAACAGGTATGGTGGCAGCTTGTATCGGGGTAGGATGCACGTAATTGAGGGCGCCAATAGCCTTCAAAAGCGGTCGAGACAGGTTCATCATGTAAAAGGACGCATTCTCATCATATGGAGGTGGCTCTTCGAAGAAATCAGAGTCATATTCTATGCGGGCGCCTTGTTCTGTCTCGTCTTCTAGTTCCTGGGTAAAATAAAGATTTCTTTGTCAAGGTTGCTTTAAGAGTTCAAGAAGTGTGTGTGTGCTATCACGCCTGTTTTCCCCAAGGGAAGGGAAGTAAACAAGCAATGAAGCTAGATAGATGAAAAAAATGGCGGCCTATGCAAGATCTATTGATTTGGGAAAGGACACACATCACACCTTGTTGCATTTCATTATACCATTATCTCTTATAGAAATATTATCAGTAGTACGGTATCACCTCTTTTAACTTCTGTTTCTTGGTAAGTTTCTTGGGCTTTGTCTTAATCTCATCTCTCTTGAGCTCATCATCAGATATTTCAAGCTCACCAACATCACTTTCTGAAATATTAAGATAAAAACCTCCTTGCATTTTTTTTAAAATAAAAAACATTGTACACACGGCTACAGGCTACGGGTACAGGTATACAAATCCAGTTATATCTGAGCTAATTTAAACTTAAAATATTAAGTTATATAGTAGTGTACCTTTCTTGTCCACATCGGAGTCCGTGTCAACATCCTCAGCATTACCATGCACTTTCGCAGCAGCTCTTCTGCTTTCAATCTTATCATCTATAGTCCTTTTTACGTTACGTCTAACATACTTTTGGAGATCATCCCATGTGTTCTGTAATAAAATTTTCTTTAATTCACTGACACATTCATGTGGGCAAAACTTTTTTTTTTGCATTGTGTCTGTGTATAATAATATTAGGGTTTAATTAGCTAGTTAACATGCACAACAAAAATATTATTTCAGTATAAACACATATAACCTGACAAGTATCTGTTGTTCCTCGTTGGATGAAAAGTAAGTTTTCATTAAAGCTAACATTTATGTAATTACACTGATACTAGGCTTCAATGTTGAAGGAAAACCATGCTTTAGAGTTATATGTTAAGTCCAACCAATTACCCTAACCCTGCATTTCCATTGACAACAAAACATGTTGCAAACATCTATCTAACTTTCAGAGTGAGTGGGATAGGTAGCTGTTTGCAACATGTTTTGTTGTTTGTTGTGGGGTTAGCCAGTTGGGTGGACTATGATAAATGATACTTATTTCTATAAATAAGTCTTTTAAAAACAACTTTACAAGTCAACAATGTACTAAATGGCATCAACATTTCCTAACAGAATCTCTGAAAAGAATCATTAAATCAAAGCGGCGGTAGCCTAATGGCTAGAGCATCGGACTTGCGATCATGTGGTTGCCAGTTCGAAACCCACCTATTGCACTACCAACGTGAACCCACTCGTAACACAAGCATTTATCTTAGTACGAGGGGTTAACAAAATAAACTAGTAATGTGCGACCCACATTGCTAGTAAGCTTTTTATTAAAAAATATATATATATATTATGGTGTTTTTTTAATTCCACACATAATAGTATCAAATGTGTGGGTATCACAAGACAGAGCAACGTCTTAAATAGCTTATTTTTTTGAAGACCAGTAACTAACATTGGGTTAATAGGGAGCTCAACTACCCTTCATATGATACTACCAAATCCATGAAAATTTGTGTAGGCCAAAGAGACGGGAGACTTATGGCAAGCTTTCCTTATTTATAATTTCTTGCATACTTTCTTTTGCTTCATCACATTCTTACATCTTGTCATACACATGTGCTCTGCATAATTCCTTTAAGCTGTTATCGTGAAATATAAAAAATTAAAATATTACAATACACACCTTGTTGTATTCCTCTACTGAACCTACAAATTGGAACTTTGGATTGAAATCTGCCTTTCGTTTCAATTTCTGTTTAGATGGTTGATGCTGAAAACAAATGTAACATGTAGTGTAGAGATCTGATCTGAGTCAGGCAGGTTTGAAGAAATAATAATCATCTATTTGATATTACCTTACACAAACAAAATTTTAAGACTAACCAGTCTTTAAAATATTGTTTTTGGGGCAGAAACTAGTATTATTCATAATTTCTATAAGTAGAACAAGCACATACACATTTAATACTGGTATATTATTTTCTACCTAATCCATTTTATAAGTCTCGGTAAGTTTTTAAAAAATAAAATAGGATGTGCGCCTTACTTCAATTTCTTCATCCGATTCTTCAGAGTAATCTTCAACTTCTTCACCATCGTGTATTGTTTTAATGAATTCAGGTATTTCCGGAGTTTTCTTCATGTTTTATTTATTAAATCACACGACATGCTCATCCACTATTTTTGTAAATAAAAATATTTTTGAGGTTACCTATCCTTCAAATCAAAATAGCATGTTACTTTAACGTTCTGTTCTACGTTCTATGCTGCCAGTTTATAGCAAATTTGTGTTAAATTGTCAATTAATCTTAAGTTTCCTTTTTCAGAGATCGATTAATCATCGTTAATGTCGTTATTATTCGGGGCTAGTTTCAGTCATGCTCAAATTAATTTATAATTCTGTGAGTATAACATACGGATATAAATCAGGGTTCTTACGTGTAATGGATTTCTTAATTTAATTCGTTCAGAAAAGAAACTAAGGTAGGAAAGATCTATCATCATCATCATTCTTCTCCTCCTGTCCTTATCCTAATTTAGTTGGGGTCAACAGATTTAAGATCACAGCGTAACATTTATATTGAAAAAAAAAAGGATCCTCTGGGTTTCTTTTATTATAATTCAAAATTGATCATAAAGAAAGTTGGTATACGTATTGCGTGCAAATGATTTGATGGAAAATGAAACTTTATATTTTTACCCGACTGCGCAACGATTGTTGCACTGTTGCATTGCCATTTCATTAAATTTCGTGTAGTTTGACACGTCTTAGCCTTAGCACTTGGCTTGCACATCACATCACTAGTGTCATGTCACTCATGTCAATGTCATATCTATCATACTTATTACATGTCAAGTTTTCGCAAGTGGATGATAGAAAATTAAATTTATTTCGCTAATAAATCGTTAAATATGGCAGATCTACTGTCTATTCACGATGATATCAAACTGTAAGTTAGTTTTTCAATGTTCATACTTTACTTTTTACCTTTAAGTTTGAGTAGTACGGCTTGTTAAAATTCGTACTTCGGACGCCTTCCATTCATGTTTTCCACGAAGCCGTATCAAATTATGTCCAATATGCTTTGTAACTATGATAAATAGCCCGTAAAGAACACCTAAAATATCATATTACTCTAAAAATTTCATTTTTAATGTGATATTTACGATGTTCAATCGCTTTCATTAGAAACATTAAGTCACGGCTTATAATCGTTACGGTCGTAAATATAACCGAACCGATGATAATTATTACGTCATGGCTAATAAATTGATGTCTGCATACGTTGCTTTGCAAATAAATGTTGTAATTAAACAACAGCACCATAGGTGCATTAAAACTTCTTCCTATATTATAATATTTTGTAGCTACTAAGCATCTCAGCAGGAGCTATTTACTTGATAAACAGTGGAGGGGGTTGTATATATTTTTATATTTTAGTTTTACTCACACTTATTAAAGGTTAATCTTGTAAAAATTCAAGTCAGTGTTGTGTAGTATGTACTTTAATATAGTTTTGTTATTTTTAAATGACACTCATTATAAGTCACAATAAAATGAGGTTTTAACATTGATCATATCAATCTCTTTATCTGTATTTATGCTGGTCTTCATTTTTCTAATTGCTGCCATTTCCCATAATCCTAGAGGCATACACCCCTAAAAGTAAAATTTTAAGATAATTAGGTTTTATAGTTTTAAATATTTCACATTTGCACAGCAAATAATGTGATATCTAGTGCCTGTGGTTCATTAAGACTTAAATTAGCTTATGCTTTTACCAAAACTGGCTCAGCAGTTTAGGCATCAAAAGGACAGACAAACGGACAGAGTTATTTTTGCATTTAAAAAATATTAATTTCAATTTTATTTTCCAGATACACAACTTCAGATAAGTTTTATCTGGAGCCTACTATACACCCCACACAGATTCTGGTCATAGATAGAGTGACTGGGGAGGCAGTTGTTAAAGGTAATTCTTTATTAATCAACAACACTTTTTCTAGACTATAGGGCATAGTTGGTAATATGTCTAATAAAACAACAATTAGGTAACCTTGTTTTATTTCATGATAATCACTAGGTAGTACCTTTTAATACAATTAGATATGACACTTCTACAAAATGTCACATCCTTGCAACACTGGATGCGAAAAGCGGAGGACAGGGTGAAATGAAACACTAGGGGAGGCCTATGTCCAGCAGTGGACTAGTATGGGCTAATTATGATGACATACTTACAAATATACTAATTGGAATTAAATATACCAATGTGCCCACAATATTTAGACAAAACAGTTGGCATATACATACTCTAGAACAGTGGTACTCAAACTTTTTTCATAGGGGCCATAAACACATGTTAGTTTTGTTCATGTGGGCTGGAGGTGTTTAAATTGTTTGACTGAGTATTCATACAAAAACCTAATAACACTGCTCAACCTGGGGATTGAACCCAAGACCTATAACATAGCAGTCGAGCTAAGGACCACTAGACCAATGAGGTAGTCTAATGGTTTTATGTGTTTAAATTGAGGTTTTACGTTATGTTTTTAAATTGTTTACAGATATTGGCACAGTCAAGATACCAATACCACCGAATGCATACAGACCAGTGTGTGGCTTCCTCGGCACCATCAAGCTTTTATCTGGACTATATCTAGTTGTAGCCAAGTACAGAATATTGGTGAGTATTTTGTAAGACATAGAGAGAAAATGTACTTTTGTACAAAGAAGAAAATAAAAAAAATATATGTTTAAAACAAAATTAAAAATGGTTGAAAAATAAGGAGGCTATAAGCATTGGCTTACTTAATTTTTACGGATTTTATCGCGTTATGTTGATATTATTTAATTCCCGACGTTTCGGATCCTTTACAGCATCCATGGTCACGCATAAGCATTTTAATTTTATGCTACACAGATCATAACATAGTGGTCTGTCACGTTACAACTGTATACACTATTATATGCTATAATTTCTATATATATTTTGTGGGGAAGGAATAGAGCATTAAATATTATACTTACTAGAACTCAGAAATCTTTATAAAACAAAAAAGAAATTGGTTAAGGTTAAGCGGTCAGCCTTGGACGCCAAATTCAATTTGTTTTTTGTTTTGCCTCAAATTGCTCACTTTTAACACGTTCTAGGTCCATGTCAGTAGAAATTGCGACATAAACAATAACTTGTTCACAGCTGTCAATTTTCTAGAATGTGTTATAGCCGAATAATTAACGAAAAAAGAAAAAAGTTTTGGCGCCCAAGACTTAAGGCTAATCCGTCAGATTAGCCTTAAGTCATTCTCAAGTTTTGGGTGTGATCAAGAGATCTGATAATTATAATCAATTATTATCATTTGCCACAGGTTGGAAAGCTGAATGGTCATGATATATTTCAGTTGGCAGGATCAGATATCATACCATATGCTCGGTCTACCACACATCTCACAAGTAAACAGGTAAGCATACCATTGTTAAAATCTAATCATCTTTTTGATATATTTTTTTTCTAGCCGTTACTGTCCCAGTGCTGGGCAAAGGCCTCCCCCAATTCCTTCCAGATGCTCTTTTCTTGCGCCACCTCGAACCAGCCCTCGCGGTACGCATCCAAATCATCCCGCCACCTCTTTCTAGGCCGACCTCGACGGCGCCTTCCATCTTCAGGCACCCATTGCGTGGAGACCCTTGCAATAACATCTAATAAATTTTAAAGAACTATAATGTGATTTGTCTTGTTTTCACATGTTTTATTTTGTTGACTGTCTCATTAACCAAGTGGTTCTAAGCGCGACTCCTACTGACTATGTCCTGGGTTCGATCCCCAGGTTGAGCAAAGTGTTATTGGGTTTTTCAACCGACTTCTCTATGAAATTCTCAGTAACAGCAGTTCTTATATGGGTGAAATATGTACGTACATAATTACACCTCTGCCTAGTCCTTCGGGGAATACAAGCATAATGGTATGTTTTTTTCACCCAATCTGCGCTGATCCATAATTCCATATTTTCGACCGTAATTATAGTTACATCGGGTTTAATATTTTGAAGCGGCGGGCGTCGGACTTGCGATCATGTTGTTGGCGGTTCGAACCCCACCCATTGCACTACCGACGTGAACCCTCTCGTAACACAAGCATTTAGTTTAAATGAGGGGTTAACAAGAATACTATAGGCCGACCGTTTAACTCGCGTATCGCCTGCGCTGTAAGAAGGGAGCGGGGGCGGGTAACGCTACACACGGAGTCAATGATCCAAAGATTTATCTCGAGATAGACATTGTTGGTAAAGAATAAAATAATAAGTATCTTTTTTAAGTATTTATTTATCTCTCCCCGCTCTTTCTTACCGCGCAGGCGATACGCGAGTTAAACGGTCGGCCTATATTATAGTGCGACCCACATTGCTAGTAAGCTTTTATTTTTAAAAAAGAAAGAATATTATTTTATTGACAGATAGAAGACAATAACACATACGAGCGCATGATACGTCTTGCGCTGGACACACCAGGCATCTATTACTCGTACAGTTATGACCTGACGCATACACTGCAGCGGCTACACTCCGTCACACCCGACTTCCACAGGGTAAGAGAACACCAATCATTAAATAATCTTCCTTCTAGCCTTTTTTCTAGCTTCTTTTCCTAGTGGTCCTAAGCGCGACTGCTACGCTAGAGGTCCTGGGTTCGATCCCCGGGTCAAGCAAGGTGTTATTGGGTTTTTCTATGAAATTCCCAGTAGCAGCTCGGAGTCTGGATTTGTGCCCGGTTAATGGCAATAGGCTCGCCCCCTATTACATGGGACCTAAACATACAAGCGAAATGTGTGTGTACATTGAGACACCTCTGCCTAACCCTTCGGGGAATACAGGCGTGATGGTATGTTGGGGTTGGCTTTCGCTCTAACCGGGTGCGACTGAATATCAGTATTTACACGAAGCTACTGCCATCAGACCTCCGCAACACAATTTCTGGGTAACACCGATATTTGAAGGATAGACTGGTTGTCATGCTTTTCAGGCTTCTGGGGCCGTATTACCACGTATTAATGCCATCATGTTTAGGTTGTGAGAGAGGGATGCCGCTCTACAGGTTAAATAGTGGCGTCCCTCTTTCACAACGTAAAAATGATGGCATTAATACGTGGTAATACGGCCCCTGACTACCACTAACGATTGTCATAGGTGTTCGTATGACAACCGGGACCGACGCCTTTACGTGCTCTCCGAGGCACGGAGGGGTCTCGATGTGTTAAGAATGGTCACCCACCAAGAATAATCTATCTTTCTATCTATAGTATACAATTTCTTTGTATTTCAGATGTCTATCACAAACCGTGCAGACCCTCGGTTCCTGTGGAATGGGTTCCTACTTAAAGACTTCTCACATCAACAGTATTCGCGGTTCACGCTACCTCTTATACAAGGATGTATCCTTTTTACAATATGCAATGCTAATACATTTGCAAAATTATCGACCACTGCTATACCAATTGCAGACAACTTACGACGCGCTTAGTTATTTCGAACAAACTGTACAACCTCAAAAATTTTTAGCTTTTTAAAAATTATACTACTGTTATATTGCCCATTAGTCTAGTGGTCCCAAGTGCGACTGCTACGCAGGTCCTCGGTTCGATTCCCAGGTCAAGCAAAGTGGATTGGACTCCCGAGCTGCTACTGGGAATTACATAGAAAAACGGAGTCTGGATTTGTATCCGTATAATGGCAATAGGTTCGCCCCCTATTACATAGGACCTAAACATACCGGCGAAATGTGGGTGTGCATTAGTACACCCTAACCCTTCGGGGAATACAATAGTATAAATTATACTGTTGTTATATTACCGTATTGTTGTTTGTTGTTATATATTTGTTAAGTGTTTATTCCTTAACCGCCTGTCAGTCGTATCTATACACAACGTTACAATCAACGGCCACCATCTAACGTGGTCGCTGGTGTCGCGCCGCTGTGTCGACAGAGCCGGCACTCGCTTCTTCATGAGGGGAGTCGACGCCCAGGTGAGGATCTAAAACTAACGCTAACCGAGTTCCTCACTGCCACTGCCATAGATAATATTTATTTCTGCAAATATATCCTTTAATCCTTTAATCCCGTCAAGTGTCATATCAATCTAATCAATCAATCAACAATCTAATCTATTGTTTTGCCCTCATGAGGCAACTACGTGCGTCAGTGAATTAAAGACACTTTAACAAGTTAATGTTTTCAGTTTTTTTTTAAACTAGCTGATGCAGGCTTTTCATATCCGAAAATCTCTGAGAAGAAAAGCCTGGGGAAAATCATGGTCTCTTTTAAAGTCGAGACAGTAGTAATATTGTTAAATATGCGAGTTTTACAATGTAGGGCTAAATTTAAACATGCCTTTTGAAGAAAAAGTGTTTTTCAGTTGACCTGTCCTTAGTGACGAGCTCAACGACCCTTTCTGATAAGCATCTTGTACAACAGTCTATTTTATGTATCCAATGGTTTAGCGTGGGTATTAAATTTACAGTAATCCTAAAGAACTTATCAGCAAAAACAATAAATAATAGTTGAAATTAATTAAATATTTAAATGTCTAAATTCGCGTAAGTGTTAGACAACTAGTAAATAATAAAAAATTTCAACAAATATAGTTATTATATTTGTTGAAATTTTTCCGCCTACTTAATGTGCCACCCGGGACGATACAGCATCAGGTTCTTGGATGATTGGAGATCAGCAGGATGATGGAGTTTGTAAGAGATACTCGTCACAATTTGTTGCGTTGGTGCAAAAGAAGTTTGAAAAGGGAAAGGGAAAAAAATATGCCGTGTGGCTGCAATTAACCAATCAAAACTTTCCAATTTATGAACGTGAAAAAACGAACACTTGTTTTATGCATGTTCGTGACTTAACTTTCTTCGACAGGGCAACGTCGCGAACTTCGTAGAAACTGAACAGATAATAGAGCGAGGTGGTGAGAAGTCCTCGTTCGTCCAGACGCGGGGTTCGATCCCGTTGTTCTGGAGTCAGTTCCCCAACATCAAGTACAAGCCAGCGCTGCAGCTCTCGCACGAGGACCACGTGGCCGCGTACACCAAACACTTGAGGGACCAGCAGCAGAGATACGGCAACCAGGTGCTCGTGAATCTGGTGAGTGTCTTTGTAAATTACGTACCATCATAACTATTCCCCGAAGGGTTAGGCAGAGGTGTCATTAAATGTAAACACATTTCTCGCATGTTATAAGAGGCAAACCCATTAATCCAAACACAGTGTCGCTACTGACATAGTAAAACCTTTGGTCGACCTGGGAATTGAATTCAAGACCTTTAACGCAGTAACCGCGCTTGGGACCACTGGACTAATGAGGCACTCTAATTTAGTAATGAAATAAAATGAAATGATATTTGTTTCTGTAAATAGATCTTTTAAAGACACTTTTACAAGTCGTTTTTAAAAAAAAAATAACCTAGGTGGCGCCGACATTTCCTATCTGACGACCTCTGACAAGAAATGTCGAAACAAACTCAGAGAATCATGGTCTCTTTCGAAGTCCAGACAATAACTATATTATTAGATATGCGAGTTTAAAAATGTAGGGCAAAATCTGAACAGAGCTTTTGAAGAAAGAGCCATAGCAGCTTCGAGTTAACCTGTCCTAACTGACGGCTGCGGTTAGGCAGAGGTGTCCTCAAATGTTCACAGTTCGCATGTAATAGGAGGCAAACCTATTAATACAAACACTGAGCTGTTACTGACATAGTAAAACCCTGTACCTTTCCTGCACGGTTTCAAAAACTTGATCCTTTGGAGTAGTCCCGGAAAGAAAGTCCGCGGACATTATTTAAAAATAAAAGGTGTAACATTATTTACTGGTACATTATGGCGGTAACAGGATGTGAGGACATTGGAGGTGAATGTCAAAATTAGCCTTATCATCATCATCATATCATATCAGCCTATCGCCGTCCACTGCTGAACGTAGGCCTCCCTAAAAGTGCACCAACCATCCCGGCCTTGGGCAGCTCGCATCCATCCGCTGCCAGCCACCTTTTTCAAATCGTCGGTCCATCGCGTTGCAGGGCGAAAATTAGCCTTAAGTCGACATTAAAATTAGAACGAGGTTCCCAGCATCTGAGAACTTAAAAATGTTAAGTTCTGGGGTTGTACGGTGGCCAGCACATCAAGTTACCACAAAATGTCCAATTTTCTCAGTTGATTCTGAACTTTATCTTCAACAATTTAAGGTTAAAAATCACCTGCTGGCGACTGTACCAATATTAATCTTACCCAGATCGACCAACACGGGAAAGAAGAAGCGCTAGAGCGTGGTTTCCGCGCTGCTGTGGCCGCGGCCGCGCTGCCGGGAGTGCGCTACGAGCCGTTCGACTTCCACGCGGAGTGCCGCTCCATGCGCTACTACCGGCTCAATGTGCTCATCGACAGGATAGCGCACGAACAGGTGAGAGCAAACCACATCAGCACAGGAGGGTTAGAGGAAAGCTAGCTCTTGTAGGGATTCTCGAGGAGAGTTGTGGCGTTTATAGAAACGCACAACCACACAACCTCTCGCAGCGGCGTCGGTTAAGAATTCCCGTTAGCCCGTTGCAAATGACCATCGGTCTTGCGCCGCGCCGCTGCGCCGGAGATGCCCGAACAACGATCGTGCGCGCTCGGTTTTCCCCGCCTCACCAGTCGATATCCGTATGCGACGCCGGGAGGCCGCGCGCGCGCTCCCTGACGGCCGTTAATTCAAATACGCTATCAACGTTCGCTTTGTTATGTGCTGTGCTTCCTTTATTTCTAAGACTTTTCTGCTTGTATCTGTTTCTTAACCTATGTACTTTCTCTTCTGTGCTTTGTGACAATACATGTGACTTTCTGTGTTCTATAACTGAGTTTTCTTTGTCACTGCTTAACTTGCCTGCTAGTAGCTGAACAGAACAATTCTACAGAGTAATTGAAACAACGTCTTACCGATACAAGATATGATTTAATACTACTCAATACTTACGTTAAAATTGATATATATGTACTCATGGCAATGGGTTTATATCAATTTTAACATCACTACAGTACACTCTAACAAAGATTGCCCCCACATCAATAAAGTTTACACTAACTTGCTATTTTACACTGATACTGCTAGCGATTATTAAAGCCTCCATGTAATTCAAGGCTATAGGTACGCGCGTTATCATCTGAGTCTTAGGGCCTTAAATCATTTCTCTATATCTATCTCGCTTGCACTTATGGGTCTTATGGAGCCGTCTAGTGAAGGGCGTAACAATAAAAGACATATTATCGATAAGTAACGTTTATTATCGTATCTTGTTCACAAAATTTGGTAGGTTGGCGCAGGTAGCTGTTTTCGATAACTAGGGTCCGGCGCGCTGCACATTCCTATCTCTTTTGACTTTTATGATCTGACGAATCAGATGATAATGCGCGTACTATAGCCTATACGGGCATTGTATATCTTGATGAGTAGCGTAGAGAGCATAGTACAGTTTGTTCGAAATAAGTAAGCCGATCGGAAGTTGTCTGCAAGTGGTTTAGAAGTGGTAAATTTTAATAGAAACAGTCGGTGTAAAGATAATTAGAGTCGTATATGTTTCACATTTCTAATTATTTTGTTTACTAATTTCGATATTTATGTATTAAAACACTTAATTAAACGAATTTATCACCGCGGTAGTTCGGAACGGCTAACTTCCGATCGGCTTACTTATTTCGAACAAACTGTAGAGTTCCTTTTCAGGTAGGTACAATAAAAATTTCAATCTCCTTACCATATATACATTAGACTAATGAAGTAAAATAACATACCAGCACGCCTGAAAAGCTCAATAACTCTTTGCTCGACCTGGGGATCGAACCTAGGATCTCTAACGTAGCAGTCGCGCTTAGAACCACTAGACCAGGGATTCCCAAAGTGGTCGATATTTCCTAGGGGTTGACATGAACGAAAACTGATTTTGGGGGTCGACGAGGTCTAAAAATCGACCCCTATTAAATTAACACAAGCTTAAAACTTTCAAGATAGGTAGGTAGGTACTGTATTGTTTATGTTGTGTTATTTATACTAAGAATAATTAGTATTTTTGTAGGAAATAGCATTTTGATGAGAAAATGAAGTCAACTTTACTCACTTAACCAAGTGCAAAGTTTTCCAATTGCTACCTTAGTACCTAGGTATTTTGTATCAATAGGAAAAAACTCAAGATAGGCCCCCATATTCATGATAGTCTGCTAACTTAAAGCATTGCTAATTCTCACTCTGTCTTCTTCTATTGACCTTCGATTGTTTTAAGTTAGCGGACCATTATGAATAAGGGGGTTGATCCTATAAGTAGGTCATTTGGTCATGGGGGTCTGAGGTAACAGTTCATTTTGGAAAAGGGGTCACTTGACCAAAATAGTTTGGGGATCCCTGCACTAGACTAATGAAGCAGTCTAGTCTAGCATTAATGTAGTAATGAGTTAGTAATCGATGATGGGATTGTTTTTGTGACAATTTTTTCCTCAAACAGACAGAATTCGGTTACTTCTTATCCCGGGGAGGCACGGTGCTCCTCCGTCAGAACGGGGTGTTCCGCACCAACTGCATCGACTGCCTGGACCGGACCAACGTGGTGCAGAGCTTGCTGGCGCGGCTGCAGCTCAACGCGGCGCTGCGACTGCTCGCCGTCATCAACAGCGACGAGGAGAAACATGCTAAGTTTGACCAGCTGTTTAATAATGTTAGTAACTTTTAACTATTATATCAGAAAAGAACAAATATACGCGTCGAATAACATAACGTACACTCACGCCTTTTTCCCATAGCGGCAGGCAGAGAACGCTATCGAATTCAATAAAAACATATCGTCATCATCATCCATCATCAACATCCTTTTGCGTCGGTTAAAAAGGAAGTTACCAATACAAACGATATGTATATAATTCTTTATTATCTTTGTCCATGTTTTGCGCAGAAAATAGACATTCAATTGGTATAATTCTATTTTTATTGATTTAATAAAAAAAAAACATCACACCTGTATTCCCGGAAGGGTTAGGCAGAGGTGTACTAATGTACACCGACATTTCGCCGGTATGTTTTAGGTCCCATGTAATAGGGGCGAGCCTTTTGCCATTATCCGGGCACAAATCCAGATTCCGAGCTGGTACTGAGAATTTAATAGAAAAACTCAACTCAATAACACTTTGCTCGACCTGGGAATCGACGGATTCTAATCCAGGGGCCGTATTACCACGTATTAATGCCATCATGTTTAGGTTGTGAGAGAGGGATGCCGCTCTACAGGTTAAATAGTGGCGTCCCTCTTTCACAACGTAAAAATGATGGCATTAATACGTGGTAATACGGCCCCTGGACCTCTAGCGTAGCGACCTCTAGAGTCGCACTTGAAACCTCTAGCTAGACCAACAAGCAGTCGTTAGCTTGTTTTTTTTTTATGGTTCGTTATTATGACCAACTTCAATGCTAACTAAATATTCCTCTGTAGGTGTGGGCAGACCACGCAGACATGATCTCGACCCAGTACTCGGGCACGGGCGCGCTCAAGACAGACTTCACGCGCACCGGCAAGCGGACACACTTCGGACTCATTAGGGACGGGATCAACTCGCTCACAAGATACTACAAGAACAACTTCAGTGATGGATTCAGACAGGTATATTATATAATTACTATTTCATAATCTTATAGTTTATTTTCCCCTAAAGATGACGCTTGGTACGCTTGGAATGCAGTGATAGCCTTGTGATATGACGATTGGACTGCCAAGTCAAAGGTCTCGAGTTCGAATCCAGGGTACGCACCTCTGTCTTTTCGAAGTCATGTGCGTATTAATAATTAATTATCACGCGCTTAAACGGTGAAGGAAAACATCGTGAGTAAACCTGCATGCCTGAGAGATTTTCTTGACGGCATGTGTAGTCTGCCAACCCGCAGTAGGCTAGCGTGGTGGACTATAGCCTAATCCATCTCGTTCTGAGAGGAGTCCCGTGCCCAGCAGTGGGACAATGTTATCGGTTGATGATGATGACGCTTGGAAACCAAGATGTGAAATAGAGTGAGATTATTAAAAAAAAAATCGGGCAAACGTGCAGACGAGCCACCTGATGGTAAATAGTGATCGCCGCCCATGGACAACTGCAACACAATTAATATAATAATTACGTAAAAAATATTTTGCTGATTTATAATTCCCACTAACTACCATGTCTGGATATATAAGATTTATCCATTCCATCTTCTTACGTAGGCTGAGGTCGTCCCCTTCCAACTTGTCCATCCGTACTCGCCACTTGTTTCGTCAGTCTCCGTTCATCCATGCTCTTTACATGACCAATTCTTAACATACCTTTCTCAATCCTTGTTACTACATCTTCTTTCACTAAAACACGTGCGCCACCTAGTATAAAATATAGGAAACAAAGGGGTGGAGTGGCTCGCGAGGGGAGCGAGGCGCGCCGTTCGAAAGTCGCTTCGGTCAAATAAAGATGGCCAGTAGGCAACAGACAATTAATTGTAAAACATTACGCCGTACTTTAGGTTTTATTCATTGCCACATATATGTAGTTATAGTTTTCTCTAATGTTTTATTTCTAGTTAAGTGTTAATAAAAAAAAACAGCTTCGATCCGTCAATTCCAGTTTATTTAAGATCACCCGCGTCCTTTTCAATGCTCCCTTATCACACTGTTTCTCATTCTGTATTTCAAAGTTACACCACAAATATCATTTCATAAATAAGTACAAAAGTATCCACCGGTCATCTATCCTATTGAAGCGGCGGTAACCTAATGGCTAAGGCGTCGGATTTGCGATCATGTGGTTGCCGGTTCGAAACCGACCCATTGCACTACCGACGTGAACCCACTCGTAATACAAGAACTTAGCTTAGCACGAAGGGTTAACAAGAATACTAGTAATGTGAGGCCCACATTGCTAGTAAGCTTTTTTTTTCTTGTGCAAGGGTATACATATTTTTGTATTATGTGCAGGACTCCATCGACCTGTTTTTGGGCAAATACGTGATCGCGGACGGTGAAGGCAACACGTTGCCGTGCCCGCTCAGGCGAGACAGAGACTGGAAATACCTTACAGTAAGTTCAAAAAACATATTTTTAATTTTCAAAAGCTCAAAGCTTCAAAGCAATTTCAAAAGCTTTAAAAGGGTTATAAAGTTTTTTTTCTTTACGTATATATATACTATCCTGTATTCATCCATAATAATCTATCGACTACTTCATTAGTCTACTGATTTCACGCGCGACGCTAGAGGTCCTGGGTTCAAGTCCCAGTTTCAACGTCATTTTATATATACTAATATAATAAAGCTGAAGAAGTTTGAACGCGCTAATCTCTGGAAATACTAGTCGGATTTGAAAAAATAATTTTGTATATGATAGCCACATTCTTTACGAAGGCTATAGGCTATAGGGCTATAGGCCTCCTTAGGAGCGGGGCAAAGCGGGTGAAACCGTAGCACCTTTTATTTTTTGTAATGCGATATGAATCTTGTGTTCGAAATAAAGCATTATTATCCGCATTCATTTATTCCCATTTCCTTGAATAAAATACAAAAAAATATAATTTACATAATGTTTGTCACAGTTCCCGTCGGTGCTGCTGGTGGCGATGTCGATGTTCTGCGCGAGCGCAACGCTGCCGCAGCGCTACACCAGCGAGGTGCTGCTCTACCTCATGTTCTGGGGCGCCGCCGTCTCCGCCACGCTCACCTTCATATTCAGGTAAGAAATCATAACAATTGTTGATATACAAACGTAGGAAACTAAAGGAACGAAACGACTTATAGCATGCTTACAGTTTCACAAACTGTGATATGACCATTGGACTGCCCAGTCAAAGGTTTCGAGCTGAAATTCATCTTTGACTTTTCGTATTAATAATTAATTATCACGCGCTTAGACGGTGAAGAAAAACATCATAAGCATGCCTGAGAGATTTTCTTGAACGCACTTCAGGCCAGCATAGATGATTATTCACTATAGCTTAATTTCTTTTGTTCTGAGAGGAGGTCCGAGCCCAGCAGTGGAACAATACCTATGCCTTACCGACGCGACGTGAACCAACTCGTAACATAAGCATTTAGCTTAGCACTTAGACCCTGCAGTCCCCGTTATCATACAAACACATATGACTGATTATTAAGTTATCTGCAATTCAATGTTTTATTTCACTATTTCATTACGATCATATATTCGTCCACTGTTGGCCTCAGGGCTTTACCTCCTAATGATATAATAATATGTATAGTATTTATATATAATACATATATAATATACAGCGCCTCACAAAGGCTTGGCGGAATTCGTGACTCTTCTGATTTTTTAACTAATAAATGATAACTACATTATCGTATTGAGTGTAAATCTGTAAGGGTAGTTGATAGATATACAACCTTTGTATATATAAATATAATAGAGTTTTTTGATTATGCCGAAGATGCGAACTAAGTTTGGCAAAAAAAAATTAACATTTGAAGGAGCACAATTGTACAACAAAATACCCTCATGTATTAAAAGATTACATTCATTCAAAGCATTCAAAACCCTATTAGCGGAATATTTGATCACAAATAATACCCTTCCTAAAATCTGAGTGCATTGGATGGGTGTACCTAATATCATAGTTAATAGCTACTGTGACGCCTGTGACGAACTTTAATTATAATTTATTCTAAGCATTGTTCTCATGTAAGTGACTTTGTGTCTTCTTTGAG
Organism: Subacronicta megacephala; assembly: GCA_958496365.1. Lineage (NCBI taxonomy): Eukaryota > Metazoa > Arthropoda > Insecta > Lepidoptera > Noctuidae > Subacronicta > Subacronicta megacephala. The sequence continues at coordinate 8,418,116 of OY292536.1, forward strand.
AATAAATATCTTTAAACCTAAACCTAATAATTGTTTCAGACACGGCAAGGAGTTCGTGGACTGGCCCCGGCTGGACGCGGGAGGGCTGGCCGCGGCGCGGGCCCTGCCTCCGCCGCAGTCCTTATGATCGATGACCTGCCGCTCGTAGTCGTCGTATAAATACACAACTAGCCTCCAACACGGGTAGCGAACACTTGATCAAACTCATGATTTTATACTAGTGTTGTTCAACTATATGATAGTTGATTGGTGTTGATTTATCACTACATACTCCTTTTTAAGTTTACTAGCAATATGGGTCGCACATTACTGGTATTCTTGTTAACCTCTCGTGCTAAGCTAAATGCTTGTGTTACGGGTGGGTTCACGTCGATAGTGTAATGAGTGGATTTGGAACCAGCAACCACATGATCACAAATCCGACGCCCTAGCCATTAGGCTACCGCCGCTTCAATAGATGTACCAATGGACACAAACAGATCGCCGGTATTTTTAGCTCCCATGTGGAGGCGATTTCATTGCCACCAACAAAAAACCCAAACTGAGCTACTATTGAGATTTATTTATACAAGAAAACCTAACAACCCTCTTCGCACTGAGAATCGAACCCAGGACTAGACCAATTTAGGCAGCCTACTTTAAAATATATAAAAAACAACACTAGCATAAAATCACCAGTCTTTAGTAAATTCGCCTATTACGACCTCGTTCTTCAATCTATTAGGACAACTAAATCAAAGTCTACCACAGTAACTTAAATTGTACTTTATTCCTTTTAATATAGAGTTCATTTTAAATCCTAACGAAGATATCAAAATGTCTTATTGTACAAATAATTCAAATATATTGAATTTATTGGGGATTGTTTAAATAGTCGTTTAAACAGCATATATATAAATTTTAATTTTACGGATTTTATCGCGTAAATGCTTAAATTTATCTTAAATAGGTGCACTTTTGCACGTAAAATACTACCCACCCGACCTTTATAAAAGACCTCACCATTGAGGTTGGTCTTATTTATTTGGAAAATATTTTAATTAATTCAAAAAAAAAATGTAGGTAGTAGTAAAGAAAAATGGTCGGTGGCCCGCCAACGATTTTTGAATAGTTAATTTTCTCTAACTGTTGTGAATACTTTTTTAACAGTATTCCTATTCAGATGTTATTGTCTATGCCACGATTTGAACTTAAACCTCTTGACTATTTAAACAATAACCATAGACTAATATTTTCGACCAAACTTGTTGCTATTTTTGCTTAATGTATAAATCAAGATGAGTATTTATTAGTTTGTATTCAAACCTACGATAGCTTGAATGAAGGGCTTTTATTCTAGATATTAAAATCTCCTATAAAAATACAACTGTCTGGTAATTTAGAGAACAAAATATATAGTTATGATATACAAATATCGACCTTACAGGCGAGTAAACGGGGGCTATTTACAGTTGGAAGACGTGCAGCGTCGCAAAAATTTGCTTTATAATTCAAGCTTTCGTAGATTTGAATATAAACCTTCATAGTTGATTATATAAATATTAGCATTCCATTGGTGTTATCGCATGCGATTTGTCGGACTTACTCCGTGTTTTCACTGACGACAAAACATGTTGCAAACAACTACCCATCCCACTCACTCTTTGAAAGTTAGATAGAGTAAGATAGATGTTTGCAACATGTTTTGTCGTCAGTGGAAACGCGGGTTTAAAATAATAACCACTGTGTTATAACATAGTGGTTATTGTAGTTAATTATGAAACTAGCAGTATCCCGCGTTTTAGCTCGCATCCTAAAGGACTTGTTAGCGAACAGAATTTACGTGAAATAAAAACCGATTAATTAAACTTGTGTTATACGACTATATGATGAAAGAATTCAGTAGTACAGAATTTATTGATTACAAAAATAAACTAATCTTTTCTTTTATAATTATTATATATCGGTCGGTCTGAGTGCTAGATACGCACTCAAGTATATATTTAGAATCAGGCATTTAAGTATATATTTAGAATTCTGTAAATAATCACGTAAACCGTTTTCCATTTCTCTTCCATCATGCCTGCTTCTATAAGGTCCGACAAATCGCATGCGCACGAGTTTATAGAACAAAAGAAATTATTAAGAATGTCGTGTAAGCGTTAGCTTCCAAATTTGAATTAAGAATTGTTTGTCGCTGTGGTCCATTACCATGTTCCTGGTTAAGGAATTGACAGATTGGTAGCATAAGTGTTTGGGGATATTAAGAAGTTCAGTAGTAACCGGCTTTATGAATTAAATAATATCATATCGAGAGAGTAGACATATAGAGAGTATCCCTTGACATACAATTCGTGATAACTGTAATCACGAATTATATGTCCAGAAATACTCTCTTTAAAAAAGTTATACTGTCATGTTTTTTTTTACAAAAGAGTTTGAATATTGCATTGATAATTGAAAGCAACGGATTATAACATGAGTATAAAAGAAAGTTAAAAACTCAGAGTGCACGCTCCTGTGCTCTTTTTTACCGTCACTGGTATGGGTCAGGTTTAAGGGGCAACGCCGTTATAACAGTCAGAAAGACGAACAAAAATAATAAAGCACTTTCAAAGTACGACCTATAGTGTCGCCCTCTATGGCCCTTGTTGCTTAGAAGTGTAATTCAGTTTGTTTTAGATGAAACTCTAAACAAATTAAACGACAATGTACTTAATAATATACACTTCAAATATATTTATTGTAAAAAATAACATCTCACAAAAACTGATTCATTCAAGGCATTGAACTCGAGCATTGTTTGACAGTACAAGGTAGGACAATGACATTGCCTTGGACGAAACCTTGTTCTGCTTTAATTAAAAAACAACAATAAGGTTTATTCGAAGGTATATTTAATTTTACTGTACACTGAACTACTTAGTAGTTTTTTTTTTAGAAAAGTCGCTATAGAATAACTCGTGTAGCTTTTTAATTAAAATCCTTATTTTGAGTATATCAAGTTTCGCAACATTTACTTATATCGGATATGTGTGATAGGAATACCTTAATTTCATGACTGTTTATGCACCTTTAAATAGTTTCTTTTTAGAATATACAAACAATGCTAAAGAAATTTCTAAAGGTGCCAAAGACAAAACTTATATTAAATAATAACCCAAACACTTGTGTATAGTTTAGTTTCCAGTACAGAATCCTAACGACGACTCGAGACGGCCGGTTCACAGTGCCCATAGGAATAACATTGCGATTATAAAATAATTAATGCATTTATAATGTTTCTAGTATTCTGTAAATCTTTGACGATATAGTGATGTATAATTTATTATTTTTTATGTTTATTTTTTTTAAAGGCAAGGCCGCTAGTTTGTTTTTTACTAAAGCGGCAAGATAGAGATGTTTTTATGTCGATTGTGATTATGTGCGCCTTTAATCTATATTAATTGCCTTTCTATCTAGCTCGATAATTAATTGGGAAGTCGGCAGTTACTATACCTACAGGTTATTAGATTTATTTTTTATTTCCGCAGTGTTATTTCAAATGGCGTGTTATTATAATTATATTGTTATATTTTGTCATCTTGTGTAATTTAATAATTTTAATCTTGTAATTTTTATGGAGAAGATATTTCAATAAACAATAAATCAATTACGTTATTTACTTTCTCTTTACCCAGGCCCTGAATTGAAATAGCAGTTCGGTCTCAGTTCTGAAAAAAATTGAGGAACCTATATAGAAAATATAAAAGGAGATAAGCCCTTGAGGTGAAATCATTAAAATTCATTAATAAACCCAGTCAATAAAATAAATATCGGAGTCACAAAAATCACGCACAAATAAGAAAATGCTAATTATTTAAATTTATTCAACATGAATGCGTCATTACTGAACGAATGCATTAATTTCGTATCGATTGCTGTCATATAAACTGTCACCGCTCTGTCTACGACTGTTCTGAAACCGACTGTTGTTTCGTACTTTACAAGCTCACATTCAAATGTTATATTAATAAAAATATTAACCTAATTTTTCATGAAAATTATGACATAGTGAGGTGATTATATTGATTAAGATAATATTTATTTTATAGCGAAATTATCAGATATACGCACTATATAATCCAAGGACTTAAGTTCCTTATCATTTTTTTATTATCATGTGACGTACAATGAATCGTCATATCACCCTGTTGTGTTAGTTTCAGAACGCAAGTTCCGTCGGCAGGAGTGGAGAGTGAATACGCGGACTGAGTGAATTTTTATCGCTATTATCTCGAACGCTTACAAAAAACATTAATTGTATGTTAATATATTTTTAAAATTATACAGTTGTCGGTGATCTTGATGATGTGCGCGAGTTTTAAGTGTGTTAATATAATAAAATGTGTTGGGTAAACTGAAAGATTTTTGCTTGTTTTTTTTTGCGTGTCGGCGCCAGAATGTCTGATGAACTCGAGGCTCGTATGTGGGACGATGGGGGATCCCGGTACGAGTCCAGGAGCCACGGGCCGTACTTCGAGTCAGCCTTTGCCTCGTCAGAACATTTGGACCGGGCCCCTTTGTTGTCAGAGGTAAAAACAAATATTTTATGTTATTTTTATCGCGTTGTATTAAAATTGATTGCAATAACATTTTATTCCATATAAAAATAGAGTGATTTTATCGCTATTCCAATAAATAAAATCTAGACAACCATTTTTTTTTTTTTAACACATCAGTATTGAAATGTATCTTCGTTTTCGTTCATAGAATCGTAGCAGGCTGAATAAAAGCTTATGTAATAAAAAACCGGTATTAAGACCAACCAAAACTTTTTCTGTAAATAGAGAATCCATAGTTCTTATATGCCCTTTTCTGATATTCTGAATTATCTTTTTAACTGCCCAAGTCAGATAATATCTTTATATACATAAATATATAAATTAAACAACATAACATGCACACAACAACATAAATGTTCAGCCTCAGACAGCATTCGAACCTGCATCCCGCCGATCAAGTACACAGTACACCAGGCATTTTAGCTAACTTATGTTTTAATTGTGCCTGTCCGATTTATCTGTCTAATACTGTTTGTAAACAGTATTTTTTTGTCTTATAACCCAAATTGAGCTGTTAAAAGGTTAATTACTGCTGACTGACCTTTTAAAATCAATTTAAATGTTATCATAATATACACAAGAGTTGATCCTTATCATAATTGATTAAAAACAATTAATTTTAAACTTTAAAAGATACTTTTAACAAATTGTTTACATAAGTTTGTGCATGATAAGATCCATGTCTTGCAAGATTAACAGATATGGGTTTCAAAAGGAGGATTGCTCAGTAGTATGAGTAGAATCAAGAACATAAGCGCAGGTTCCTAAATCAGCACCCTATAAAAGTTCATTGCTCCCATTCAGGCCCCCATGTCCTATACACCCATAATAATTACTTGGAAATGAAAATTATTCTACCCCAATGGAAAAGAAGGCTTATTTTTTTTTTTACTGAGTTTGTTACGCCGGTCGAGCAATGTTATTGGATTTTTTTAACAAATTCTCAGTAGCATGTCACAGTCTGGATTTTGGCCCGGTTAATGGTAATGGTAATGTGTAGTCTCTGCCTACCACTATTGGGAAAAGGTGTAAATGTAATATAATTCAATACTTTAATACATACTTAAACATACTAACAAATTAGGTGTATATTAGAACACCTCCGCCTAGAGATGGGCGTCTACCCGGTAAAAACCCGATGTTTGGGTATTTTATTCGTAGGGGTAAACAATATTTTTAATAAATAAATAATTGAATATATTATTATCTCTACATGTACAGTGGGTTATAGCTGTAGCCTGACCCACCCTAGGTGGGACGGCGGGGTCTCGGTGGGTCAGGTAACAGCTATAACCCACTGTACATTTAATTTATTTTTTTTATATGTAGGTACAGTATATTTTTGATAAAACTAATATTGGAACATTAGAATTGCATAATTATTTTACTTTAATTAATGTATTGCCGTGTACCATTTTAAGATAGTACAGAATAGCCGTACAACAAATGGCAACACTGAAACTGCTGGCAAACATGTGAAAATTATAATGTTATTTGGTTTAATATTTTTTTAATTTCTACCCGGTATAAATTATAATTGGGAAGGTAAAAATTGGTATTAATTATTATTTACCCAAAGTTCGGGTTCTTACCGGGTAGACGCCCATCTCTACCTCTGCCTAACCCTTTAGGCTTTAGGCAGGCTTGATGGTATATTATGTTAAATGTAAAAGTCTTCTGAAAAACCTTGATTCATAGATATCTTTATTTCAACCTTGTTTGTTTTTTAGGTATAATAATAAAAAAAAAAAAATTAGATATTGTGGTTGGCGTTGGAAGAAATATTTTGCCCAAGAATTTTTCAACTTGTATTTTTAGACCGTAGTCCTATATATATTTAATTAAACTAATGTATTCATGAATAGCAGTCTAGACACAACATTTTCATTAAATATATATCTGAAACTGAAGTTATTATATGTAGTATATATTTATTATATTGTTACAATATTATTAAAAAAGATACAATGGGAAGTATTTATATATACTATTCATTATTATAAACCTTGGACACCAGACAATAATGTGGCGCATGCTACCATTATCATATCATAATACTATATCTAAGCATTTTTATAAGCTTGTATTATATACTTAAGATATGCCATTCATATCAATTTATATCTTTCATAATCATGTGCTTACTACCAATTTGATAAACATTAGAATTCAGTTAATCGTAACAACATTAATGTACTTAGATTTGTTTGCCACTTCCATGCAGCAATATAAAGTTATATTGCTGCATGGAAGTGGCAAACAAAGTAAAGTCAATTTTATTGTTTCTTATTGAGTATTTAAAGAACTAGCTTTCCACTCGCGGCTTCGCCCGCGTGTAGTATATGTTTCTTGACATTTTACGGGAAAATATATAGCCTATGTCACTCAGGAATAATCTAGCTTTCTATTGGTGAAAGAATTTTTCACTTCAGTAGCTCAAACATGTAGGTTTTAACTTTTTAATTTTTTTTTTCGGAAAGCCGCGAATATCTTATTCAGCCTTGGGTTAATCATACAATTCAAAACATTCACGCTCTATCTCTTTCCCGCCATTAGAAAGAGAGAGACAAAGACCAGCCCTTTCGAAGTTCCGATTTTGAATCACGTTCGGAATTTCGTACTAACTAAAGAAATTATGCAAAAAGAAAATTATGTCTTTTAATGTAATTTATTGAATTTTTAACTTATTGTTGTATTTAAACGAAAATAAGAATTTACTGCAAATAAAACTGATATTTAACCTGTAAATATTTATTATCTCATAAAGTGTTCTCGCTGCTGAAGTGAAAAGTTATGTGTGTTACACGAGAGAAAAGTTTTTTTGCATCTCGTGCCTTTGAATCCCTCGCCACACTCAGGATTCAAAATCAGCACTCGCAGCAAAAAACGACTTTGCTCTCTTGTTGCACAAATAACTATTTCAAATCGGTGCAGTACTTTCAGAGCCTATTCAATGCAAACAAACAAACAATCAAATCTTAGTAATAGAATATTAGTTTAGACAAATTACTAAAGGCCTAACAATGTCTTTTTCATCATCATCGTCATCAGCCAATACTCATACACTACTGTAGGCCTCCCCTAGTGAAAGCCACAGAGCCCGATCTTCGGCTTTCCTCATCCAGTCACTGCCAGCTGCCTTCCGCAAGTCGTCACTCCATCTGGCCGGCGGCGGCGGGAGCCCTACGCTACGCTTGCTTAGACGCGGCGTCCACTCAACGTCTACTTAGATGATTTATTATTTCTATCTCATTTGTCTAGCGCTAGCAAGCCAGTATTAGTAGTGGGTTGGCACAACTCGGGAAGTACTACACTAATAAAACAAAATACGAGTATGTTTACAATTAATAAAGCAGCAAATTAATTACGTTAATTGGTCACATACTCGCATGGATTATTATCTAAATTATGTTTGTGTAACAGATAAATATTTAATGCTTATGCTTATCTATGATAGGTAAATATGTAATTAGAATAATTAATGAGAGATACTCAAATCCTGCGTAACTAACACTGCTGTGAGGTCTAATTTTCAATATTTTCTTTGTTATTTAATTCAAAGTTAGGCCCAAAGTGTTAATTCTTTACGCGGTAGGTACTAGAATCCTATCTTCAACGTGTTCGATAAAAATGAGAGATTTTTGTTTCAAAATGCACTCGCGACAGTCGCGACACAGAAAAAGGATTAAAGCCTGACAAATACACAAAAAACACCACTCAACGTCATCCTCGCTTATGTGTAGGCATTCAGTCAGTCTCTAGACGTCCAGACCGCCACACGAATAAGTCAGTAGAGTCAGCAAAACAGCATACCTAACCATAGGTGTTCGTAGAAAATCAACACAGTACACACGTACACAGTACACAGTACACAGTACACACAATCAATCAGTACAGTTTTTATTATGGTAATAATATGCCAAATAAGCATATGGTAACCGCAGCCGGCCACACCAGAATTATCACTAACGCGTCGTCTCTCTTATCTTGAAACCTCATCATATCAGCCTTTTGCCGTCCACTGCTGAACATAGGCCTCCCCCAAAGAGCGCCAACCATCACGGTCTTGGGCTGCTCATAATACACAGTAACTTCTCTGGCTACATTATTCTTCAAATTGGGACACAATAATGTTAAAGTTAATAATGTCAACGGTAGCATCGGTAAAGGTCGCCCTAGAAGGCCCTAGATACACCGACCTTATCGGTGATGTCCTCCAAAAAAGGTCAGGTGCTAAACCTCGTAACCGGCGCATGTATATGAAAAGATGTATTAATCTGGAAGCGAAAGAGCGCAAGTGGCGATCTATAGTTTCTGCTTACCCTGTGGGAAAAAGGCGTAATTCTACCTTAATGTTAGCACTAGAGATGGGTGGACATTTATTTTCTAGACCCAAAACGCCTTGGCAGATACCCATCTATGAGACAGGTTTGTGCCCAGGCAGTTATTATTCTTGGCCTAAAACACTATCTCTCGTTAGCGCATTACAATATTATGCTATTCGGCCATGTGGAGACGAACATAGCACTATAGTATTAAAACTTTTGCTTACAAATTGCTACAGCAGGAGATTTAGGTGTAAATTGAAATTTTTCGCCGAATCCACTGTTTAACACCAAAATCTTCGACGATAACGATTTTTAAGCAAAATATTGTGAGTATTAAAACTTGAATTCCGCGCCCAACTCCGACGCTTTAGCCGTTTTTAACAGTTTGTTGGTTAAAGAATGTTCCAAATCTTTCCATTCCGGGTATGAGGATAATCCATTACCCCATTTCTATACCCGGGGCCGTGATACGCAACATTACCCCCGTACCGCAACAATCGATTCTGTACTTTGGTTTGCGAAGTAAACAACTTAGATACTGTATGAATTTTATTATGTAAGTATGAGATATTGTTTGTTCCCTTTCGTCGTTGGAGTGAGTGATAAATGGTTTTACATCTTCTGTTATAGGTTATGGTAGTGTTTATACATAATTTGTCTAAAGAACTTGACTGCCTCGTTGGTCTAGTGGTCCCAATCGCGACTGCTACGCTAGAGGCCCTAGGTTCGATCCCCAGGTCGTGTAAAGTGTTATTGGGTTTTTCTATGAAATTCCCAGTAGCAGCTCGGAGTCTGGATTTGTGCCCGGTTAATGGCAATAGGCTCGCCCCCTTTTACATGGGACCTAAACATACCGGTGAAATGTGGGTGTTCTTACATTAGTAAACCTCTGCCTAACCCTTCGGGGAATACAGGCGTGATGGTATGTATGTAATGTTGTCTAAAGAAGAGGGATTTTTATAGTTATTAGAGTAGTGACTGTCTTTAAATACGACGACTATGGACGTTGAAAGAGCCGAGTCGGACCTATCCGAAAGTAGAACATAGTGAGGAAACCTGCATGCCTGAGTGATTTTTTTGACGACGACATGCGAAGCCTGGCTGTAGTGGATTATAGTCTAAATCTTCTCTTTCGGAGAGGAAAAATCCAAGTCCAGCAGTGCGACTGTGCGGGTTGATGATTATAAATTTCAAAAATATTTAGGTACGGTGGCCAGCACATCAAGTTACAGGTTTAAAATCATTTGGAGAAATTTTACAGTTTTGTATAACCTGATGTGCGACTGTATTAAGGAACTCTCTGGAAAGGAAATATCTGAACCATTTAGGTCATTGTTTCCTAACCTGTGGTCCGCGAGCATATGTTTGAGGGTTCGCGGCCCCAATACTAAAATATAATATTGTCCGAAAATTGCACCTTTTTTTTACTCAGGGGTCTTTGGCATTATGCTTGATTTCCTTGGGGGTTGGGGGTTCCTTGGCGGATGAAAAAGGTTAGGGACCGCTGCTTTAGGTCTCTCGTACACACTTTTTTTCTAGATGACGGATGACGTCTACTAACTCGCATTATGCCAAGACGATGCCCTAATCCAGACGTCACTAGAGACTACAGCCTTACCCCTCTCTGAAAGGATAATAAATGGGTTGAAATAACTATTGTGACTGAAACGAAACAAGCAAATAACGGTATAAATTTTTTGACGAATACGTGTTGTGATAAGAATGAACTACATTTTTCAGCGGCGAGGGATTGCACATCCGTTTCGTAGATAATTTATTATCTACAGTTTGTGTTTGCGTACATACATATAAATGTATAAGGACATACTGACAAATATTATTTAAAGTAATAGGAATTTACCTCATCGGCTTAGTAGTTAGTCCTGGGGCCGATCTTTAGGCCGACCAAAGTGTTATTTGGTTTTTAAAATTCAACTGCCTACTTTTTACGAATTTTATCGCGTTATATTTATTTTATTAATTCTCGATTCTTGACGTCCGGAAGTCCCGATCAACGTCGCATCGTTTATAATAATATCTGTAATCATAAAAAGTAGTTTAGTTTTTAAAGAATGTTATGTGGTTTTTTCCCCGGAAATCTCCTGCTCCTATCAGTAGAAAATAAAATGTTTTAATTTATTTAACCTCAAGGCAGCGCCTCTCGTCAGCCCCGATTTATATTATAGGTCCCTGAAATTATACGCTCCAAAATAATATTTCAAGCTCCGTTTACAGTCCTTAGGGCCGTACTATGAGATTGTAATCTTCTTAAAATCTATTGAATATGTCTCGGAAGACTCAAAATCCTCTACGCCCCGTATTTGAAGCCGTTTAAATGCGAACAGGCTCAATTTGAAGGTCTGCTTATTCTCCTACAGTTGGCAAAATGTAATGAAACAAAAGTTTATGTAAATTGGCAGGACCTGTAATAGAATATTCGAGGTAAACATAATATATTACGCTCACCTCTTTAAGTTGCAAGAACGAAATAGAAATAGAACGAAATATAACAAGGTAATACTGTCGCTTGTGTTCCTGTTTGAAGGGTAATGTCATTTTAGGACCTCATTTGTTTGCCCAATTTTTTTTTTGGGTAGATTGATTTATAGGTTATTCTTTATTGTAAACCAAAAGAAACAAAATACAAAAACGATCCGGAATTCCGTATCCTTTACAGCATCCATGGTGACGGGTAGACTGAGGTATTGGACGTTTTTATTGACGTGGTATCCTTCGGTCTTGCAGTATTGTGCTTGGATTTAGATTTAATGGAATATAATGTGGTTCCAAGTAGATGGTATCATCCAGGCAAGGTGGATAAAACATACCTAAGTATCCGTGACGACACCATGTAAGTATATTATGCCATTGCAATCTGCAAATTGTACCTCCAATTAATTTACAAGTAATAGCGATTAAACCGTAACGTGTTAATGTAACTAATCGGTGTTACGCCCGAACGCCCCGTACGGTTTAACAGACCGGTTAATCACCCGGCCATATCACTGACCGTTATTTTGATAATATGCCAGGTCAGTGAACGTCATCCTACCCTTTAAATAGCTGTGTCCTGTGGGGTTACCCGCATTTATCTCGTTTACCCAATTCTGTGGGAATTACCCTTCTCGCGTCTTAGTAGACACCAGACATTGTCCTCATAAAGAAGCAACCGGTCAACGTAGGCTGATGTCAAAAAAGCGCCAGTGACGTAAAATGATTTTCCGTTACGTCACAAAGAAATAAACACTTATTTTGAAAAAAAAAAAAAATGGTATTCAGCTAGTGAGGCGAAATCGACTAAGATGGATTCCATATGGTATCCGTATGTGTTTGCTACGATTTCATGGATTCCATTGATTATTCATGGAACTACTGAGAAACCTTACTAGTTTCATGGAACTATTACACAACATTACTGGTGGAACTAGTTAGAATGATCAATTCAGATTAAACGGTAAGCTGTCCGCAACATTATTGGGAAAAGGCTAAGAGGACTGATGGTATAACATGTAATTATGTACCTAGATAATAAATCATTCTTGGATGATGAATTTATTTTGATCAATTTATTAAAAAAGTCTTCACATCCCTATGATGTTTTATCGTATATACATCAAAAAAGACTGCCTCGTTAGTCTAGTGGTCCCAATCGCGACTGCTACGCTAGAGGTCTTGGGTTCGATCCCCAGGTCGAGCAAAGTGTTATTGAGTTTTTCTATGAAATTCTCAGTAGCAGCTCGGAGTCTGGATTTGTGCCCGGTGAATGGCAATAGGCTCGCTACCTATTACATGGGACCTAAACATACCGGCGAACTGTGGGTGTACATTAAGTACACTTCTGCCCAAGCCTTCGGGGAATACAGGCGTGATGGTATGTACATCATAAAAGGCTGCAACCCTAAATAACCCTATATTCGGAGGTTTGTTCCAGATCAAAGATCAAAGATCTAATTTCCTAAGTGACTTGCAATAGTTGCAATTCGTATATCGTAGTCGCTGATGGTATTGGGAAGCTCAATCCAATCCATTATAAAAACAGTTGTGATACAAATAAGGTTATTTTTCAGTTGGTTTTAATTCGAGAAGCAGAATTCAGATGTCGGTATGTCGGCTAAAATAGGTTGAATGCATAGGAAGCAAAGAGAACAATATATTGGAATTTTTCCTGGCACTAAACATTAACTTTTGGATGATAAGCCCAGTCTGTAAATTAGGTAACATTATTATTATTCTGCCTATTTTAAACTAAATATTATTCGTAGAATATAAATGTCAATGGCAGAATTAAAATTCTGGCTGAAATGAATAATAATAATTTCAATTTTCGACTTGGTTATTGTAAGAAGGATATTTCGCTAATAATACTCCTTCATTCTTATCAATTTATTAAAAATAGCAATCTTACCGTCTTTCAGCAAAAAGGGTCAAGAAAATATATTATCTACTCACTGACATTTTATATAAATTTTTTTTAGTCTTGTACATAAAGCGCGGCATTCACGGTTAAGCGCAATCTAGGTTAGTCAATTAAATGAATTTGTACATGAATGGCCTTTGTTTGACGTGTGAAAACTGTTTTACACACTGTTTTACTCGTACAATGAGGGTTTAATCACAAAGATTTAGTATAATTAATATCGTAATCAGTTGTGGACGGAATAGCTGATATTTAATAATTACGTATTCACTATAATCTATTCTATGATAGGAGGAATTTCTTATGGGGGCTCGTGTCTAGATACTGCTCTTGTCGCGGTCAGTCTTTGGATGGGTGACTATTTTTAACATATAAGACCCCTCCGTGCCTAGGAGGGCACGTAAAGCTGTCGATCCTGGTTTTCTTATGAACACATACAAAGACAATCGGTTTTGTCCAGAAATGGGTTTGCAGAGGTTTGATCGCAGTGCACAGTGGGTTATAGCTGTTACCTGACCTACTTAGACCTCGCCGGCCCACCTAGGGTGGGTCAGGTAACAGCTATAACCCACTGTACAATACTGACATTAAGCCGCAACTGTTTAAGACTGAAAACAGACTCCAACATAATTGGGTATAGCTATGAGGAAAGGAAGAATTTATTGTCAATTGAACTACTGTATATTCAATTCGCTCAATTCAGTTAGATTAGATCTATGTAATTGAAATGAAATGAAATGATATTTATTTCTGTAAATAGATCTTTTAAAGACACTTTTACAAGTCGTTTTTTTTACATATTTTTTTTAAGGACGCTATCACATTTTGAACTTGCTCAAGTTTAGGTTTCTTATTTGCAACACAACAACATTACGCGCACGCAGACATTGAAACCGCTGTCCGGACGATTTTATACGTAACTTAACTAATCTTGATACTTGAAGGTATTATTTTTTAATTTATTTTACTGTTGTTAATTTTGTAAGTTGGTAACCATGTAAACATGATTATCCCTGGTAGGTACCATCTGCGTGATAATCATGTTTTCAGTTATTTTTATAGTTTATCAATACTCATATATCTATATATTTTTATAATATATCATAATGTAGGTACCCAAAATAAATGGATTAATTACCATATTCATACGAAACTAACGACCATTTTGCTATTACAAGGAAAACCTACGATCCCCATTTTGAAAAGATGTAACTACTTATCTGCTGACAATTGTTGGATCAATATATTTTCAAATATTAGCCTGGGAGTTTATACCAGCATACTTTCGTTTTGATATTTAAAAATGATCATTCCCTTATGGAAACTAAGTATATTATTTACTGAGATCAATATTTTTGATAAAAATTAAAACAAAAGTAGGTAGTAAACAGTATAATGTATTGTTAATAGACAGGATAAAAGTCGCAAAATGTATACAGTACTGTACCGAAATGAAATGATATTTATTTCGGTAAATAGATCTTTTAAAGACACTTTTACAAGTCATTTTTTTTTAAAGTAGGTGGCGCCGATATTTTCTTCCCTACGACTAGGGATGTGACTTTACGGTAAAAATATCGATTATTTGAAAATCGATTTTTATTTCTCTCAAAAAAATCTATTATATAAAAATTGATTTTTCATAAGATAATAATCGATTTAAAAAAATCGTTTTTTTAATAAGATTAACAAATAATCGTTTTTTTATACATACATACATACATACATACCATCACGCCTGTAGTCCCCGAAGGGTTAGGCAGAGGTGCACTAATGTACACCCACATTTCGCCGGTATGTTTAGGTCCCATGTAATAGGGGGCGAGCCTATTGCCATTAACCGGGCACAAATCCAGACTCCGAGCTGCTACTGAGAATTTCATAGAAAAACCCAATAACACTTTGCTCGACCCGGGGATCGAACCCAGGACCTCTAGCGTAGCAGTCGCGCTTAGGACCACTAGACCAATGAGGCAGTCATCGTTTTTTTATAATTAATAATCCTTTTTTTAATAATACCGACGACGTCTGAGAAGAAATGTCGAAACAAACTCAGAGAACCATGGTCTTTTTTAAAGTCCAGACAATAGTAATATCATAGATATGTGAATTTTACAATTTAAGGCAATATCAGAACAGGCCTTTTGAAGAAAGAGCCATAGCAGCTTTGAGTTGATCTGTCCTAACAGACGGCAAAGAAGTTTTTGCAAAGAAGTTCAAAATTAAAATGAAGGCCAGCCTTTTTTCAACCGAACTCAAAAAACGAGAAGGTCCTCAATTCGTCTGTGTTTTTTTTCTTTTTTTCTATGTTTGTTACGCTATATCTCCATGAACTATTCCTGCACCTGAAAACAAAAAGGCAACATTAGTAGGTACCCAAGGAAAATCAAATAAACTTACAAGTGAAATATCATTTTGGTCATCATCACCTACGGAGACATCTAAGCTGCACTCCCCACTCCATAAAAAAACCTACTATATTTTCTAATATAAGGTATGGCATAACAAAACTCCAGAGTAGATTTCTGACTACTAACAAAGTCTCATTACTTTTTTTTATTGCTACGTGTGCAGTTTTTTTGCTCTTTGTCCAAATTTCCGAAGTCACATCTATAATGACAAATATCAATATTTTAGCAATGCCAATGCACAACAAAAAAAAAGCACATTTGGTGTCAAAAGTTACAGCCATGCCATGCCTGTTTGATTTACAAACGCCAGCACATCAGGATATACAAAACTGTCAAATTTTTCCAAATTATTTTAAACCTTAAGCGTTGGTGATTAAGTTCACTATCGAGTGAAAAAATTTGCCAGTTTGTGGTAACCTGATGTGCTGGCGACCGTACCAACTAAGTCGATTTATCACAAAAACATTACATCTGTCATCTTGAATAAAAAATTGGATGGTATATTCATAAACATCACCTCCACAATCAATAAAAATATAGATTTTTTATAAAAAAAATAAACCCGCCATTTTGAATTAAAACATAAATGACGTACACACGGCTACAGGTCAACCTATACAAAACCAGTTTAAGCTGATCTCGCACTGTATAGGCTTTCTATACAATAAGAGGCCAGCGTACACTGGTTTTGTATAGCTTAATGTGTAGCCGTGCGTACTCGTAATCACCACCCCCAAAAATACCAAAATCGACTATTAGTATATACGGTATCGCATGTCTCAAAAAAATTTTTTTACGCCATTTTTTTTGTACTATAGATAATAATATCATTATTTATCCGTAATCTACATCCATTACTGCCTAATTAGTCTAGTGGTCCTAAGCGCGACTGCTACGCTAGAGGTCCTGGGTTCGATCCCCGGGTCGAGCAAAGTGTTATTGGGTTTTTCTATGAAATTCCCAGTAGCAGCTCGGAGTCTGGATTTGTGCCGGGTTAATGGCAATAGGCTCGCCCCCTATTACATGGGACCAAAACATACCGGCGAAATGTGGGTGTACATTGGTACACCTCTGCCTTACCTTTCGGGGAACACAGGCGTGATGGTATGTACATCTATTATACAAAAAATTACAACAATGTATTTATTTCTAAAACAAATTTCAATACTTGTACTTACTTTTATTTCGGACCGAAAAAGTATCAACATTTTCGAGACCGAGTCCAACCAGAGTATACAACAGGGCACTCACCTTTTACGTAATATTTTTTTCGACAGCATGCGATACACCCGTGCTTCCGCGAGCGCGTTTGAGCGCGGAATGACGAACGGCGAGTAGAAATTGTATGGAGAAATTTGGCAGCGTTTCATATTTTCCTCATAAATTAAAAATTTATTCATTTGGCTACAAAATTTTTAGCCATTCGTATAGAGGACTATATAAGCAACATTTTTCTATTATTTTTATGTTTAAATTTGCAGTGGATTTAGCTATACTGGTACTTATTCAGACCCCATTTTTTTCATTTTTTTGCGATCAGTGTGATGGTGAAATCGTATTTATGTGAAAATGTTGTATAGGGTTATGCAATTTTTATGGAATCATTGTGGAGATGAATATATTATCTTTAATTTGAAACCAAGATATCCTCGGAGTTGTGCTCCTAATTCGTTAAAATGGTACCGGAAAAGCACTGATATTTGTAGAAAAATGTGATAGCGTCCTTAAACTAGATGGCGCCGACATTTCCTATCTGACGACCTCTGAGAAGAAATGTCGAAAAAAACTCAGAGAATCATGGTCTCTTTTAAAGTCCAGACAATAGTTATATCATAGATAAGCGAGTTTTACAATGTAGGGCAAAATCTGAACAGGCCTTTTGAAGAAAGAGCCATAACAGCTTTGAGTTGACCTGTCCTAACTGACGGCACGCATACATCAGTCCTCGTGTAGCTCAACCATTTTTTAGGGAGCTCAAAGATCCGTCGCATGACGATACCAGATCAGCAAGACATTTGCGTAGGTCATGTGAAACACTCAAAGCTGTCAGAAAACTTGTATTATAAATCTTAATATAGTTAGAGAATTGTTGCTAGTAGCACTGATATTAGTGATATATTTGTCTTCTTTTTATCACAAACACACTAAATCACTTCACGGTATATTTATGTGCTTATATTTAAGCTTAATCCGCCATCCATTATATCAACACCCTCATTCACAACTCGTACTTTAGATAGCACAACAAAATACCTATTGTTTTTATAGATCACAATGAAAAAGGTAGCCTTGTCACCGTCGCGGGTCGTCGCAAGTATTGACACAGAAACGCAGTGTCAATGGCCCGCTTTATTTAATATCTACCCACATCGTAAACTAACATTATTTCCAAGTGAATTATGTTAGTCTTCGTAAATTGGTTCAGCCGTTATAAGCTCTAGTGGTTTCAAAGAAAATATATTAGAATCGGTGCCAAAATGGAGAAACTTGATGTAAGTTGGTTTCCTTGCCAATTTCTTTTAAAAGTTTAACCTATTTCTGATTATTTTGTATTAGGATAAAGATTGGAAGTCGTTGCTGTAGTTTGAGGAGAATGTGATCAGGATCACGGATCAGTCTCCAATACGGTTTAAGTATAGGTAACTACATCGATCGTGGTTTTAGTTTAGTTAATAAAGAAACGGACAATCAAGAATCTGCCGCCTTTTTGTCTGTGGGTAAATAGGATTTGACGAATAATAGTGTAACTTTTTCTTTCTTTCCTCTAATGGAATCTGTGCAAATCCAAGGAGACAATATATGTTTGCTTCTTCGTAATATACGTACTAGTTGGTAAATATGCATGATTAATATGCATGTGGTAAAGAGTTTAGTCAGCTGACTCACTGCCAGGTTTGGGTCTCCTTTCAGAATGAGGGGTTTTCAGGGTTATAGAAAATTATATATTTTGCCGTTTTCTTTGCCCACCCGGTCACAACTGATACTTTATTTTACCTTAAGAAAGAAGCGTTGATGCTTGCGTAGTGTTGATACAATGGATCGATTTTTTTAATGCATAAATAATTCTTATGCGGGTACATTTTTTCTTTTAAAATCATTACTTTTGCGACTATATTGTGATGATAACTTGTACGTGTGTTCTGTATCGTGTAATTATGGCCAATTCCATCCATACATTTCGACTGTCCAAACTAAACAATATCGAAACTGCTAGAACTCGATTTTAGTTTTATTTTACATAATTTAGAATAGGATATACTAAAGCTCTTTTGAGTAGATAAAACGTGAAGAAATTTAAGTTGAACAAAATTAGTACTGCACGACATGCAATGAAAGAAATAAACTCTAAATTGCTATTAGATTCGATTTGAATCTGGTATTTAACCTCGTATTTTTTGTTTCCAGGAGACGTATACTGACGTGCCGGTGTCCCCTACCTCGGACGTGGACCACTGCCATTGGAAGCCACAAGCAGAACCACCCAGCGCCATACCCCAGCTGCTTACCGCACTTGTACTATGTGGCATCTTTATGGTATGATTATTTTTAAATACGAAATCTTTACTGAAGATAACATTTAAAAATCATACCTCGCCAGTAGGTATTCCGCAAAGGTTAGGCAGAGGTTTTGGAATGTACACCAATACTTGGCTGGTATGTTTAAGTCCCATGTAATAGAGAGGAGCCTATTGCCATTAACCGGGCACAAGTCCAGAATTCGAGCTGCTACTGAGAATTTCATTGATGAATTCAATAACACTATGTTCGGCCTGCGAACAGAACCCAGGACCTGCAGCGTTGTAGTCGCGCTTAAGACCACTTGACTACAGGCAGTTACAGAAAAAAACAAATCCTGAAAACCGTATCAATGCCAGTATATGCATAGTTTAAAAATATATCATTGATACGAAATAAATGGTAAGATGTCGACTCAAAAACGTAAATAAAAAATGTGAAGGCAAACTTCGACCTGGCGGGTGGGACTTGCGGTGACTTAGCGGGCATAGTGTCTGGTGTACCTAACCAGAAGACGCAGGTTCGAATCCTGCTCGCAGTCGTATTTTCCTACACTAAAATAACAAATGGTAAGAGTTAACAGTCTCTTGAGCTACCGCTGTTGGTTTAGGTTTGCGAGCTGATCGGCGGATACCTGGCCGGGAGCCTCTCGGTGATGAGCGACGCCGCACACATGCTGAGCGACTGCGGCGGCTTCGCGCTGGCGCTGCTGGCGTTCCACTGCGCGAAGCGACCTCCCGATACCAACATGTCCTACGGCTACAAGCGAGCTGGTGAGTCACAACTTAGTCTTGCCACCAACCCACCATATTATAATACATTCTTGGCGTATGGCAGTTAGAGTAAGGTAAACCTAGGTATATAAAAATAATTCGTATACTGAAAAGAATATTGAAATTGACCTACAAAGTTCCGAGATAAACGCTGTTAGTTTTTGGTGAGGGTAGCGAAAAGTTTGGGAAAGGGAATGCCAGTAGGTTTAGAATTTGTATTAAGATTGGCAAGCGCACAGAGTGACGTCACAATGTGCTACTGTCGCTATGCGCTCTCTGTCTAGCATAAAATTAAAATGCTTAAAATTGTCTTATTTTTTGGTTTGAAATTGTTATAGAAGTTAGTAGTATAACTTAACCCCGGATGAAATAAGGGAGCTCACTGCTAAGGAAATCCTGCAGTTTATTGCAGCCGCAGGGTTTAGCGGTGAACTTTAATTCACTAAGTGGCGATCGCAATAGACCGACTACGGTCGCAGTGATACTGTAGCCACAAAACACCAATTTTGTTTTTATAAATTGTCAATTTTGCCAGAATCCTTAATTTCACGTCTGAATTTTTTTTTAAAAAGCTTACTAGCAATGTGGATCACACATTACTAGTATTTTTGTTAACCCCTCGTGCTAAGCTAAATGCTTGTGTTACGAGTGGGTTCACGTCGGTAGTGCAATGGGTGGGGTTGCGAACCGGCAACCACATGATCGCAGTCCGACGCCCTAGGCTACCGCCGCTTCTATTCAACCCGACGGTATGTTATAAAACTGTCTATTGTTACAGAGGTCCTCGGCGCCATGCTATCTGTCCTACTGATTTGGATCTTAACGGGCATCTTCGTGTACGTAGCAGTGTTGAGGCTACACACGGGCGAGTACAACATCGAGCCGGACATGATGATGTTAGTGTCCGGATGTGGCGTCGGCTTCAACGTCATCTTAGCGCTGGTGCTGCACGGCTGCGCGTCGGACATCGGTGAGTAGTGATATAGCTCGTAGAACTGATGGCCGCTGGGGCAAAAAGGGTCCACATCGGAAAACGCAGTGGGGGACGACCTCTAACAAGGTAGACAAACTTGGTAAAGGTCATTGGGACTTTGGGAGTCGTTGGATGCACGCGGCATGTAACCGCTCGTTGTGGAAGTCTATGGGGGAGGCCTTCGTTTTGATCGCGTTATTATTACAGCATCCATGGTCACGGATGGACTCCACCAGTGACCATGGATGCTGTAAAGGATCTGAAACGTTGGGAATTAAAAATATCAATATAATGCGATAAAATCCGTAAAAAGTAGTTTTATTTCAATGTTAGAAACCTGTAAGATGAAAGATGATGATATCACTTCACGCTAAAAACTTATTATCCTTATCTACCATCAGCTCACCACCACTCCCACGGCGGCGCAGCGTGCTCCCACGCCCACTCGCACAGCTCCGGCACCTCGCGCGGCTTCAGGCTGTTCCGGAGGTCGCGGGAGCACAAACAGACCAACGGTGCTCTGGCCAACGGAGACTATACCATGAAGGACCTGGCCGCAGTCGAGGCCAATGTGGTGGGCTCACAGCCAAGGTATGTTTCACAACAATTTACTTCTTTTTTTATTACTAGCTCACCTGACAAATGTTTTGCCATACTAAAATCGCTGAGTTGGGAGCGCCGTAGGCCCAATTCCTTCTCCTTTTCTCCTTCCCCTTCCTTTTCCTTAAATAGGCTCGGCAACTTATCTGCAATCCGAAGGGTTAGCTAATGTACACCCACGGTATGCTGATATGTTTATGTCCCATGTAATTAGAGGCGAGCCCCATCTTTACTCGACCCGGAAATTGAACCCAGGACCTCTAACGTAGCAGTCGCGCGTAGGACCGCTAGACTTATGAGGCAGTCTTTTTTTGGGATAACTCAGCAAACGAGGAGAGTTACCTAATTGTAAGTAGTCATCGCCGCCACTGGACATCTGCAATACCAAAGGAGTTGCAGATTTGTTGTCCAGCCTATTTCAGGAAAAGGGAGGGGAAGGTGAAAAGGAAAAAGAAGGGGCTGAGGGAGGATTTGGGTCTCAGTTATAAATAGTTATAAAGTTATTATGATCACAGGAACATCAACCTGCGGGCAGCGCTCATCCACGTCATTGGTGATCTGATACAGAGCTGCGGAGTATTACTTGCCTCTATACTTATTAAGTTCTATGTGAGTATACTTTTTTTTTTATTGTACAGTCTACAGAACTGTCAAATTTCTCCAAATGATTTTTGACCTTAAAATGTTGATGATTAAGTTCAAAATTGACTGAGGAAATTTAACATTTTGTAGTAACTTGATGTGCTGGCCATACACAATTTTTAAGAATAAGTTTTAGTGCTTTGTTGTGAATAAACTATAGTTGATGTCGAAATTTCAACTGCCATGAGAATGTGACTGAATAGCCAATTGGCGAAAAACAAAAAAAAAATTGTCGCCCAAGGAGAAACGATCAACCTTACCTTTTTTATTAATAGTGTCTCGTTGGCATGTCTACATACCAACATGAATGGGTTGGCACGACCGGGAAAGTACTACCCTTCCACAGAATATCGACGTCAAGTAGGTGTGCGTTCGCGCAGCGGAATGTTGTTGAATTTAAAGATTTTAATTATGCAGATATTTAGTGTATGACGTCGTATAATTGTGTATGGTAAAAAAAAATTTGTGCAGGCAGCCATTGTGGAGAAATTCACCATAAACTGATTCCGCTGGACGAACGTTGTCCTGGCGGAACTCTTTTGAATCCATACACTTTAGAAGAAAAAAGGTGTGTCCAAAAATTAGTGTGTATTTGTGTGTAATTGTTTATGTA
Organism: Subacronicta megacephala; assembly: GCA_958496365.1. Lineage (NCBI taxonomy): Eukaryota > Metazoa > Arthropoda > Insecta > Lepidoptera > Noctuidae > Subacronicta > Subacronicta megacephala. Next base: position 8,440,972 of record OY292536.1, read on the forward strand.
TGAATAAAATTAGTGCATGCATAAACTTCGGAGAAATTCAAGTTTCCGCTACGCGAACGTTTGGCCATTAGCTAGTTTTCATATAAAGCGCTTACATAGAGAGCTGTAGATTTTTACATACATTGTTTTGAATTTGTTTATATTTGTTTAAAAAACGGATTTAGAAAAAATCGTAGGGCTTAAAAGATAAAAATATAAACGTAAAATACGCTTATTAGGTCTTAGTTCTTAAAGTATGCACTTTGGGGTCTAGATTTTCACGTTTATAGAAACCTTGTAGGTGTCTGCAACATGTTGCCAAGTATCAATGATGTTCCGTTAGTAATTAAAGAGTTATAGGACAATTTACCATGAATAGATCACTGTTTACAAAACAGTCAAATATCACGACGTTCTACGTTCGGCCGTGCCATATATCTAAGAAACGTTCTTAACCTTCCAATATAGTATTTATTAATACGGTACAGTTGCGTACACAAGCGTTGCGGGCCGCGGCTAATGAAAACATATTGCCCTCTCTTTTCTTCAAGGATGGAAGTACCGTTTCAAGCGGGAAGCCGCCTATCGCTCGTTGCGCGCAGCGCGTTGTCTATTTTTTCACACTAGAATATTTTTGATCAATTCATAACTACAATACTTAGACTATTTAACCAAAGGACTAGCCTTAAGCGTACCGCTTCGAACAAAATAATTCTGCATATTTTGGTGGGGTGCGGGAGAACACGCTCACATACATAAGTCACTACAAGTACAACGGTATACATCAGTTAAAAAATCGATTCAAGAAGTAGTTTTTTTAAGTTATTATATTGTTTGATCCACTAAAGTTGCAAAGGGGAACGCTCGTGCATGCCTAGTCCATTGGTTAAATAGTGTAATAAGCTACAATATGATAAATATTTACCTAAACAGTAGTACTTACGTGGTCATTATTTAATTTCCCTAAGGGGTCTATAGTTAGAATCCTGATCCGTGAAATCTTCAATATAAATTTTCTGTATGAATTTTATTCGTCTTAAATAATATATCTAGATTATATCTCAAGTCTCAAGCGCATACTTAAATACAGTACCTACGTAAATAGTACCTACTTTCTGTCATAGTCAAATACATTTAAAAAAGTAGTTGTACAAAAATAAATGACCTATAAATTATATCGAAACAACAATTGTGTTATCACCTATACCAATTCAATACCGGTATTATACTGTAAATTTTGGGATGTTACCTAAGTATATTGCACGGCCGCTTTTTTGTAGCTATCCGAACTTGGTCGGGTTATGTAGGTTTTCGATGCTTCGTCAGTATTATAATTGTTTTTCTTTAATTACTGAATTTAATGACATGAATTGCATGTGAATAGTTGAATGAATAAACTAATTATTGGCATACATTTTACCATGCAATTCCTTTAGAACGTCGTGATATTTGACTGCTTTGTAAACAGTGATCTATTCATGGTAAATTGTCCTTTAACTCTTTAATTACTAACGGAACATCATTGATACTTGGCAACATGTTGCAGACACCTACAAGGTTTGTATAAACGTGAAAATCTAGACCCCAAAGTGCATACTTTAAGAACTAAGACCTAATAAGCGTATTTTACGTTTATATTTTTATCTTTTAAGCCCTACGATTTTTTCTAAATCTGTTTTTTAAACAAATATAAACAAATTCAAAACAATGTATGTAAAAATCTACAGCTCTCTATGTAAGCGCTTTATATGAGAACTAGCTAATGGCCAAACGTTCGCGTAGCGGAAACTTGAATTTCTCCGAAGTTTATGCATGCACTAATTTTATTCATACATATACAATTACACACAAATACACACTAATTTTTGGACACATCTTTTTTCTTCTAAAGTGTATGGATTAAAAAGAGTTCCGCCAGGACAACGTTCGCCCAGCGGAATCAGTTTATGGTGAATTTCTCCACAATGGCTGCCTGCACAATTTTTTTTTTACCATACACAATTATACGACGTCATACACTAAATATCTGCATAATTAAAATCTTTAAATTCAACAACATTCCGCTGCGCGAACGCACACGTCAAGTAGTAGTATGCATACTGTTGCGTTTCGTACGGTGAGTGTGGAGCGCCGGAAGCCAATTTCTCCCTCAGTCCTTCGTTCTCCGTTTCTCCTTCCCCTCCATTTTGCTTAAATACGCTCGGCAACGCATTTGCAACTCCTTTGGTATTGCAGATGTCTATGGGCGGCTCGCCAGCTCGTTTGGCAGAAGAGTTTTTTTTTTATGGAATAACTCGTTATTCCATAAACCGGACAAAAATCCAGCCTCCGAACTGCTACTGAGAATGTTTTAGAAAAACCCAATAACACTGCTTGACCTGGGGATCGAACCCAAGACCTCAAGCGTAGCATTCGCGCCTATGACCACTAGACTAATGATGCAGTCTATTATATATTATTACGCGAGAGTCGCGATCAAGGGCGCTCTTTTTTACGCACGTTGTTCTAGAATTTTCGTGACCCATCTTCGTCTTTCTAATTGCTCGGTCTAATGTTATATTTGTTTCCAGCCTGAAGCGAAGGTGGTGGACCCGATCTGCACGTTCGTGTTCAGTTTCCTGGTGCTGCTGACGTCAGCGAGGGTCGTGAGGGACGCGCTAGCCATGTTCATGCAGGGAGTTCCTAAGGAGTTTAGGTTAGTTAACATTAAAATTGCATTTGCAGTTTAATTGTCAAACGTCATTATGTAAAAGCGTTGTTGATTATTTAATGCTAAAATATAATAAAAAATAAGCAGTTAAATACGGTAAGGCAACATCGTACGACATTGAACTACCAGTAAAGGAAGTTGTGTTGGTTGAAAGACATAGTAATGTCCTCAATAGATGGTGCTGACGTCACCTGAAGACGTAAAATGTGGAAGAGAAATTCGCCATCACAGGCAGTGGTCTCGGTAGCTTAGTTGGCAAACCGTCTGGTGTACTTAACCAGAGAGACGCAGGTTCAAACCCTGCCTGAGATCGAATTTTTCTTTCACTAGAAATTTTACTTTCATTAGAAAATTCACATCTTATATAGTCTTGTTGATATAACTATATATAAATCCCTATTTCCCTCGGACACGCCATATCGTGCTATGCAGGTCGTCCATAAAAACGACATACCTGTTGGCTGATTAAATATACTAGTCTTATAGGGTGCAAATAAATTAATGACAAAATTAAACATTTGGAACGTAGTTTTTTAACGCAGCTTGCGGTAGGAGTCATGTATTCTAAATGCGTGGTACCACCTCTCGAGACGTTCGATTCCGTCCGGTGTAGTTCGGATAATATCGGATAGCGCCTGACGCTATATTTCATGTGTTAGTTAATGTGACGTTCGTTTCTGTCCGGCGTAGTGTGGATATAGTAAGCTCCGGCCGTCGCACGTGTTTATATCATGTGTTAGTTAATGTGACGTTCGTTTCCGTCCGGCGTAGTGTGGATATTATCAGTAAGCTCCGGCCGTCGCACGTGTTTATATCATGTGTTAGTTAATGTGACGTTCGTTTCCGTCCGGCGTAGTGTGGATATTATCACTAAGCTCCGGCCGTCGCACGTGTTTATATCATGTGTTAGTTAATGTGACATTCGTTTCCGTCCGGCGTAGTGTGGATATTATCAGTAAGCTCCGGCTTTCGCACGTGTTTATATCATGTGTTAGTTAATGCCACATTCGGTTCAGTCCGACGTAGATTGGATATTATTGTCAAGTGCAGGAAACTCGTTCCTGGCGGGGAAATATTGACTAACACATGATATAAACACATATGGCGGCCGACACATAACTATTATATCTGAATTACGCCGGACGGAATCGAACGTCACATTAACTAACATATCATCATCATCGTCTTCCTGCCCTCTTCCCAATTTATTTTGGGTCGGCGCAGCCCTGTTTGTCGTCATGTCATCTTTCAATCCCGTTTCCATCATATCTGACTTCACACAAATAATCCATATTTTCTCTGGTCCCCCCATCCCTCCACATTCATACTCATAACTCTTTTAGTTGCAAGAGTTTCATCCCTCCTCATCACGTGCCCATACCAAGACAAACGATTCCCTTTAAACTTTTCTGCTCCTTGAAACTTCTTATAAATTCATTCCTTCTTTTATTCATCCTAATAACTCCAAACATCAACCTCAACATTCTCATCTCCGCTGCATGTATTCTTCTTTCATTTAACGGCTCAGCACTCTGATCTATACAACATGACAGGTCTTGTGACGGATTTGTTTATTTGGCCATAACTAAACACATGGCGGCCGACTCTTAACTATATTATCTGATCTATGCCGGACGGAACCGAACGTTACATTAGACCCTTAATTATAATATCTGAACTATGTTGGGCGGAACCGAACGTCACATAAACTAACCTTCCTGACCTGTCCTCTGACGACGCGGGTCGTTTTTGGGACGCAAGCTGATTTATATTCCGGCGGCGCCGAATACGGTCAACAACGTTTCGGTCCATTATGTAATGTATTGTTTGTGTGTGTCAGGTACCGTGAGTGTGTGTCCCGGCTGTCGTCGCTGGGCGGCGTGCGCCACGTCCACTCCGTGCACGCCTGGGCGCTCTCCACCCACCACGTGGTGCTCACCGCGCACGTCGCTATAGGTATGTACCTAGCCAGTATACGCTGACCTCGTGCGCCTGGGCGCTCTCCACCCACCACGTGGTGCTCACCGCGCACGTCGCTATAGGTATGTACCTAGCCAGTATACGCTGACCTCGTGCGCCTGGGCGCTCTCCACCCACCACGTGGTGCTCACCGCGCACGTCGCTATAGGTATGTACCTAGCCAGTATACGCTGACCTCGTGCGCCTGGGCGCTCTCCACCCACCACGTGGTGCTCACCGCGCACGTCGCTATAGGTATGTACCTAGCCAGTATACGCTGACCTCGTGCGCCTGGGCGCTCTCCACCCACCACGTGGTGCTCACCGCGCACGTCGCTATAGGTATGTACCTAGCCAGTATACGCTGACCTCGTGCGCCTGGGCGCTCTCCACCCACCACGTGGTGCTCACCGCGCACGTCGCTATAGGTATGTACCTAGCCAGTATACGCTGACCTCGTGCGCCTGGGCGCTCTCCACCCACCACGTGGTGCTCACCGCGCACGTCGCTATAGGTATGTACCTAGCCAGTATACGCTGACCTCGTGCGCCTGGGCGCTCTCCACCCACCACGTGGTGCTCACCGCGCACGTCGCTATAGGTATGTACCTAGCCAGTATACGCTGACCTCGTGCGCCTGGGCGCTCTCCACCCACCACGTGGTGCTCACCGCGCACGTCGCTATAGGTATGTACCTAGCCAGTATACGCTGACCTCGTGCGCCTGGGCGCTCTCCACCCACCACGTGGTGCTCACCGCGCACGTCGCTATAGGTATGTACCTAGCCAGTATACGCTGACCTCGTGCGCCTGGGCGCTCTCCACCCACCACGTGGTGCTCACCGCGCACGTCGCTATAGGTATGTACCTAGCCAGTATACGCTGACCTCGTGCGCCTGGGCGCTCTCCACCCACCACGTGGTGCTCACCGCGCACGTCGCTATAGGTATGTACCTAGCCAGTATACGCTGACCTCGTGCGCCTGGGCGCTCTCCACCCACCACGTGGTGCTCACCGCGCACGTCGCTATAGGTATGTACCTAGCCAGTATACGCTGACCTCGTGCGCCTGGGCGCTCTCCACCCACCACGTGGTGCTCACCGCGCACGTCGCTATAGGTATGTACCTAGCCAGTATACGCTGACCTCGTGCGCCTGGGCGCTCTCCACCCACCACGTGGTGCTCACCGCGCACGTCGCTATAGGTATGTACCTAGCCAGTATACGCTGACCTCGTGCGCCTGGGCGCTCTCCACCCACCACGTGGTGCTCACCGCGCACGTCGCTATAGGTATGTACCTAGCCAGTATACGCTGACCTCGTGCGCCTGGGCGCTCTCCACCCACCACGTGGTGCTCACCGCGCACGTCGCTATAGGTATGTACCTAGCCAGTATACGCTGACCTCGTGCGCCTGGGCGCTCTCCACCCACCACGTGGTGCTCACCGCGCACGTCGCTATAGGTATGTACCTAGCCAGTATACGCTGACCTCGTGCGCCTGGGCGCTCTCCACCCACCACGTGGTGCTCACCGCGCACGTCGCTATAGGTATGTACCTAGCCAGTATACGCTGACCTCACATTGTACGGGAAACCTTTACAGTGTGAGGTCCGCTTATAATGGTATTGTATAACTTGATGCGTATATGCTAAACCGAGCGAGTTTGCTATTGGTTAGAGCTTGTCCAGAAGGAGCGAATTCGCTGCGATTCTCGTGCGTATCACGCGCGAGCATTTGGGGATTCCGTATCAAAATTATTGCGCTCCATTTCCCTGGATGCGTGCACTCGCTCTGGAGTTCCCGCGTTAACTGGGCGTAACAAGGCGTCCCTAATATCTCTCGTAATTTCTACTGCCATTTACGGTAGCCAGCACATCAAGTTACCACAAAATGTCAAATTTTCTCAGTTGATTTTGAACTTTATCGTCAACAGATTAAGGTTTGAAATCATTTGGAGAAAATTGACAGTGTTGTTGTGTTGTCGTGCTGGCCACCGTACCTAGAATGTGATATAGCCGAAAAATTTGCCAAAAACTAGTTGAATTTCCCGCCCAACTCCGACGCTTTAGCCTCAAGTAAATGCTGTATGTGCAGACGAGCTGTCGGAGTCGGAGGCGGTGCTGCGCGCCTGCCAGCAGGTGGCGCGCGCGGAGTGCGGCGCGTGGGCGGCCACGTTCCAGGTGGAGCGGTACAGCGCGCGCATGCGCACCTGCGCCGCCTGCCACCAGCCCGCACTGCCGCCGCACCACACCTGACACCTCACCACGCTCACGTAAACACGTACGTATGCTCGGCTACAGGTCAACCTAGATAAAACCAGTTTAAGCTGATCTCTCATTGTATAGGCTGTCCATACAATAAGAGGCCAGCGTTAATTGGTTTTGTATGGCTTGATGTGTAGCCGTGACGCATTATGTTTTACGCCTTTTTATGGGATAACTCGGCAAACGAGCAGACGAGCTACCTGATGGTAAGTAGTCATCGCCGCCCATGGACATCTCCATAACTAAAGGAGTTGCAGATGCGTTGCCGAGCCTATTTAAGGAAAAGGAGGAGAAGGAACGGGACTGATGCGAGAAAATGGGCCTCCAGTGCTCCACACTCACCGTACGAAACACAACAGTATGCATACTGCTACTTGTCATCTATATTCTGTAGGAGGGTAGTACTTCCTCGGTCGTGCCGACCCATTCATGCTAGCATGTAGACATGCCAGCGGGCACTACTACTAGTAATCTTATTAATCTAGTGTATTAACGAACAGTTATTGGGTTTTGCTATTTAATTTTCAGTAGCAGCTCGGCACCCTATATTAAACAAGACCTAAACATCAGGTCACCACAAAATGACAAATTTTCTCAGTCGATTTTGAACTTAATCCTAGACAGTTTAAGGTTTAAAATCATTTGGAGAAATTTAACAGTTTTGTATAACCTGATATGCTGACGACTGTACATTAGTTTACCTCTGCCTAACCGGTAAAAAAACAAAAATTCTTTTTACAGGAAATGACAACATAACAGATGAAGACTTGAGCCTCAGGTTGATTGATTTGATTAGCACAAACTACTCGAAACAAGATGACAGGTGTCAATGGATAGCGTGATTGAAGAACAAAGTGATATTGTAAGTAACTTTTTGATTGATTGATTGGGAAAGTATTAGTAATTTTGCAATCAAATATTAGTGTTGTTAGAGTTTTGTATTGAGACGGGCTGAATAATATACGGACCAAGTTTGACATCAATCATCAATGTGATTGAAGGATTGATAAACTTAATTGTTGAAATAGTGTGTTATGGGGTAACTTTTTGAATTGAAAATATTGTAATAATGAAATGCGTTACTGATCTCAAGGAAATAACTTTCAAATATGAAATGAAGGTGTTTTTTATTGAATGGATAATGTTACTTAAATGTTTTGAGCGCTTTACGGGTATTCATAAATCTTGAAATTTTTGCGCATATTTTTTTGCAAGAAAGACAACTTATATTGGAAAATATTCACGATCACATACAAACTTGGCAACGTAATTGTTATTTTTGTACGTGGAAATGAAAATAATTTACGTAATAAAGATTGTACCTTGAAAGGTGGTCGTTTTTGAAGCATGTTGTATCTTATTTCAATTCCGCAAAGCGCTCATGTAAATTAACCTAAAATAAATGAATTTTGACACTAACGTTGGACTTGTAGAAAAAAATACGCATAATATTATAATAAAAGTTTATAAAAATCACAATAAAAAGTAGACATCGCATAAAAAGTATTATAATTCGTGCCAATTTTTGAAAAACTAGCATTCCAAATCGTTGACCTGATGTATTAAATTAAAAAGATATTATTGTATGTATAGGAAATTAATTTATTTAAAAAATATAGATTTTAAGCGAATTGAAAATCAATTATTTTTAGTATTAATTAATGTTGTAGTAATAATAATGTATATAAATTGCAGTATTTGTATTTTTGAGTTATAAGTTTCAAATGCTCTTCGAAGTTATAAGGGATCGTTCATAAGCTTCGTCGTTCTGAAAGTGGCTATGTCTATATTCTTTAAAACTTATTTCTAAACACAATCTATTTTTCCTATAAATTGTAGGCATGTTTTTCGGATTAAGCTTTTCCTAGTTATAAATGTGTGGTGCCATCGAGGCCGGCCTAGAAATTGGTGGCGGGAGTATTTAGATGCGTTCACCAGGATTAATTCGAGATTGCGCAGAAAAAGACCGAGAAGGGCTTGGGTTTAGCCTTTCTCCAGCAGTGCAGGTAAAATAAGTTATTGAAAATTTTCTCCAAATCAGAAAAATTTTTAGTACCGTAGAAAATCCTCATTTCGGACTGGTACCGACTTAAACTGTACTTCCCTTCCATTGCCCTATACTCAAGGTCAGCTTCGTGACATTCGCTACGACCAAAACCAGAGTTAACCTGCCCGAGGTTGGTTTTTTCTATCACTATTTATAACTGGAAGATGATTATCCAGGCTCCCATGCCCACAATATAATAATCCTTCATCTATGTCGAGTTTCCATTATTCAATACTCTTATAACTTCGTCTTTGACAACTAGAGTTAGGTACAGTTGACTAATGAGTTAGGTATAAGAAAGCTAATGAAATCTGTGTCAAAACGATCTGCGTGTTGACACATATTGCGTGTTAGCTGCCTGTGTACCTAACTCTTTGGTAAACTGTACCTTCAGATATACGTAGCTTATGAAAGTCCGTTCAAGCTCAGAATGACGCTTTCCGAAATTCCTTTAGTTTCAAATAGGCTCTTTCCCGAAATGCCAATTTCCCAAAATGCCCTCTCCCCGAAATGACCCTTTAAATAGCAAGCATTTAAACTAGGAATATTTGAATAGCAGCCAAGTAGTCAATCAACTTTTAACACATACTTATAAACCAAGCCATCAAAAGCAAAAAAATCGAGAAAGGGACATTCTAAGGGACTATTTCAAACTAAGGGACATTTTAGGAAGTGAGCCTGATCGTGACATTCCACTATTCAATTCCTGTACAATCGATTCCAAATACGTTAGCCTCTAGCTCTAGTTTAGTATTAAGTTATTTATACAAAGATATGATGCTATTCATTTATACAGGGTGTCGTGTCACTGTCAATTGACCAGTACACGTATTGGATGTACTTTCATGTTGCACTTGTTAATAGAACGCGTAGAGATGTCGCCATTCTCCTTGAACCTTGAACTTTATACATTTTATATTGTTATGAATATGACGGTAACGACAACAAGGCATTTAAAATTGCATTTTTGTAATTCAAGGTTGATGAAGATACTATCATATATATATAACAGCTTTTTTGATAAACAAAACCGACTTCAAAGTAAAACTCTTTATATATGTACATCTCTATTATCTATAAATCCGTCTTAGTTTAGCAAATCCGAAACCCGCGACTAAAATATTCATCAAATCATATAAGGTCCAGTTGAGAATATTCTGTTTTTCAGCCAGTCAAAAATAATATGAAACATATTTTATTAAATGTGCTAACATTAACGAGAATAACATCAGTTCACGATAGTTGCAGTAATAAATATAAAATTGAATGCATAGTTATACTTAAGCTTATTATTGTTATTTTATTTATTGTCTTTTTATATCGGCTCGAACGTGATCATTGCTGAAGCGTGATTTGAAACAACTTCAATAACGTGGTTAGTTACTTTTCCGTGTACAAGGGAATTTTGAAATTTAGCAACCCAAACCACCTAACCAACTAAGCCAAATATATACAGCACATGTATTAATTAAGATTCCCACTTCATTGCTGGTTAATGAGTTTGGAAAAACCTAAAAATAATCTAAAAAAATTTTAACTTGATAACCAAAATAATATCTTGAAAAATCTTTAGTATAAAATTTCTTCAAATTACAAAGAGGCTACATTTAAAACACGCTTCAGCAACCGATGTTTGTAATTAAAACATTTTTGTATTAGGCTTATTGTTGAATTTTTGTGCTCAAATAGTGTATTATTGTGATAGTTGTATGTACAATTGGAAATCTTGACAGTCGATTATGTTTTTGGCCTTACGCTCTTAACGGTAAAGGGATAATGTTTACTTTTGACTCAATGGTAAGGGTAAACAGTTCTCTTTCCGTCCTTATGCTCATATAGGTAAGGGTAAACAGTTCACTTTCCGACCTTATGCTCATAATGGTAAGAGTAAACAGTTAAATTTTCGACCTTATGCTCATAATGTTAAGGGTGAACAGTTTACTTTTCGACTTTGTGCTTATAAGGGTAAGGGTAACGGTTCACTTTCCGACCTTATTCTCATGATGGTAAGGGTAAACAGTTCTCTTTCCGACCTTATGCTCATATAGGTAAGGGTAAACAGTTCTCTTTCCGACCTTATGCTCATATAGGTAAGGGTAAACAGTTCTCTTTCCGACCTTATGCTCATAATGGTAAGAGTAAACAGTTAAATTTTCGACCTTATGCTCATAATGTTAAGGGTAAACAGTTTACTTTCCGACCTTGTGCTCATAATGGTAAGCGTGAACAGTTCACTTTCCGACCTTATGCTCATAATGGTAAGCGTGAACCGTTTACTTTACAACTTTATGATCTTAATAATAACGTTGAAAATGTATCAACCGCCAAGATAGTCAACTGTACGCGTTGTTCAGTGCATTCCCTTGTTGTAATGTAGTGTTATTTATAGACGGACAGGGTACGCGATGTGGGTAACAAATTAGATTCATTTACGTTTTTATTTAGCATATTTTGTATTGATCTTTGGAATAAGCATTAAGTTTTTTATAAATTACCTAGGAACCTTTCCTTTGCTCAGTTTTGGATTAAACTCAAATATATAGTTTAGATAATCATGTAGCTTTATATAAACAAACTTTATTTTATTCTTAACAAAGTTAAAATTCCTTCGCTAGGTACACACGACCACACATGAAGCTTTACAAATCTAGTGTAGACTGACAGCCAATTGTAAAAGTCTTCCGTTCAATTCAAGGCCAGCCTATACTGGTTATGTAAAGCTTGATGTGAAGCCGTGCGTACACCACTATGTAGTATCATGTCAATATAATATAATCAAATCCACATTGCATTAGGAATTTTGGACGGTTGGAAACTTAAAAAAAAATAGAATCATCCAAAATTCTTGCACAATTTTCGATTTTAAATAACTGTTTTTCTAAAAAAGACTGTGTTCTTAGTTAAATAGAACTGAAATAATAATTTATCTTCCAAAGAAAAAGTAATCTTTGTTTCCCTGAATGCTATACATTTAATTGCGAGAGCGACCAATCAAAACAAAATTTGTTTTGTTAAAATCGATAGAATTCCTTCCAGTCTTCCGTTACCTTTAAAATAAAATGTAAGAGAGAAAGAAAACCATTTATTTTCTTTCTCAATAAATAAAATGTACATCAATATTTATAAGGAATCAAGTTTGTTGTCCCCATCGCGCCTAAAGAAAAGTATTTAGCTATACGGAAAGCGATTTAGTAATAAGCAAAATAGTCTATTAGTAAGATTAAATAAATATGTTAGCCAAATGTAAAGGAAATGTACTTAGCTGTTGTATTACCTATTTATTATTAATTCGCTCCAATTCCCATTATTAAAATATTAAGAGCGATTATCTTAAATGTATTGTCTTTTCTGTTGAAAATATTTCTGTGTACAGTCGTAGCACATCAGGTTATACAAAACTGACAAGTTTCCCCAAATGATTTTAAACCTTAAAATCTTGATGATTAACTTCAAAATCGACTGAGAAAATTTGACATTTTGTGGTAACCTGATGTGCTGACCTAGATAGATAATAGATAAATTTAATTGTGGTAAACGATTGTCAAGTTTTTTTTTGGTTCTTCGCGGTTCGCTTGTTTGTATGTTGAATTTCACACATACACAAACCTTTACAATTTATAGACCATACAAGTACAAAAACCAATCGCTTAACTATTGTACTGTTCGTGTTTCTACATTTAAATTTCCAAGCTTCCATTACAATTTTATAGTCTCGTTCTATTTAAATAAATAAATAACATTAATATCAATGGAAAACACAAAGATAATAGGTATTTTCAACAGAATAGATCCATATAGTTCTTAGAGCCAAAATGTAACCAAAAAGACGTATTTTTGTATAATTAGTAAGTATTGGATGTTTTGTTTCCGGCGTCACTTTATCGTTCAATGTTATTTCTGTCCTGTGAGTTTTGTTCTGTTGTATTGTACTGAATAAAGTCATTATTGTAACTTCGTAGTTTAATTGATAATATATTTTTTATAATAACTATAATGTGATTATATTCTTACCCGGCTTACTTGGTTAATGGCTCCATATAGTGCTGTAAAATAAAACCAAATTCATTAGACTTGCAAAAGATCATGAATTAACAGATATAACAAAATATTATTGAAAAAAAAATCTGCAACATTTTTTTTAATGATAATGCCAAGAACAAATTATACAATGACAATTGAATTTAGTTCTAATATAATTCGGATAATATTCCTATTGGTAAATCGAATACAAAGAATACTTGTCTTCCTATTTATGTAGATGATTTTTATTCGTTAACATTTTTCTAATTGGCAATCACGCTTTTAATTTATTATTTAAACGAAATAAAACGACTATGACATATTATTTAATATTTATTGTAATTATGTGAAGGCGCCACTTCGTATGTACAACGTACATGTCGCATCGTAACCGCTAACATTTGTACACTTTATCACAACTGACAACATAATCGCTCAAGCTTACTCTATGAATCGACAGGAGAGGCAACATTACAATAAGAAAGAAAGTTTATTCAGAGTCGCAACAAAAGACAAACATAATAAAAATAGATTATTATGCGAGACGTGACAAAATATGATTGTGTGACGTCAGAATAGGCCTCAATGTCAGCACGAGCTAACTACAGCTATAGTTTCTTATGTACATTTTTATTAATTGAATATTATACGATTATGCACCAAAGTATGTTGGTATAAGAGTAATTTCAGACTGGAGACGTTGTGATGCACAGACTTGTGAACACCTCGTATTATATCTGGGCATTGCGTCATGTCTCTTTTGTTTTAAACTGATCCATAATAATATAAAGCAGTTCGTGTATTTTCTTAGAAAAAAGTTTTATCGAGTAAATGCTAATAAATATTATAATCTAATACATAACTTAGGATACTATACAAATATATAATTCTTACAGTTGTTTGCGTTACTAAAATTATTATCTCTCCATTTTCAGCTTATTTTAGATCATTAGTAATATTTTGAATACTTCAAAACTTACAAGTTCTTGGGATCTGCAATTATGATAGTCAACAACTGTTGTCTTTATATTCTATGTCTTTTAGGAGTAAAAAAAAATATGTCATGGTTAGTCGTGAAGCCTTTCGTCTTCACAACTTGGCAAGCTTGATGAAATGTGTTGTATTTTTTCTAATAAAAAAGAAGGTTGTTTAATATAAACAAATAACAACCAGTGCATAGCAATAGCACCATTATTTATAAACGTCATAGAGAGTATTATTGCGATTGATATGAAAGTAGCAAATACGACTAAAATTCGTGAGAATTCAGTTACCTACCTGGCCTGTGAATGAATTTTGATTATAAAGATATGAATTCTGTAATAAAAGAAAAATTCTGCCTCAGTCAGGGTTTAAACCTGCGTCTCTCTAGTTAAGTTCACCAAACCCTGAGGCCGAATTATCTTTCACTAGAAAATAAAAGCAGTAATTTTGATTATTTTAACGGACAAGGCTACACACAACAAGTGATATACCAAGAATTCTCTAAAAATCAAAACCCTAGACAAATCAAATCCCGTAAGCTTGAACACCTCATGAAAAGATAAATTGGATTGACATGAGCACGCTCTATTGCAGAGTTTGCGAACCTTTTATATGAAATTTTTTCGCCTTTTTTCATAGTACGAAAAATCCTCATGGATCGTCCATCGACTGAGGAGACGGCAGGGTATGTCGGACTCGTGCCGACTAAAAACTTGGCCTGGGCTGACCTGACCTGACTATAGGGCAAGGGACCTTGCCCGTCATAGTCAGGCCAGGCCATGGGATTGCTGACATTCGCCACGACCATGAGAAGCCGTGGCCCAGCGTTCTCTGGCCGGCCGATGAGGCTTCATAATATAAGAACCATCTATAGCTGCTATAAATGCATTGACTTGCCAATTAAAAAGCGGCGGTTGCCTAACGGCTAGGGCGTCGGACTTGCGATTATGTGGTTGCAGGTTCGAAACCCACCCATTGCACTACCGACGTGAATCCACTCGTAACACAAGCATTTAGCTTAGCGCGAGGGGTTCACAAGAAAGAATACTAGTAATGTACGACACACATTGCTAGAAAGCTTTCTTTAAAAAAATGTCTTTAAAAAAAAATCTTTAAAAATAGCTGCAAGTCTGAGATTCATAAAAATATGACCATTATGTAGCATTTACATTCATATACGTTTCTCCTAACTGCCATCTTAGATCGATATTTCTTAAAATAGTGACTGTACATTGCATTGTTCTTATATCTAAAAAATCGGCAAGTGATTGTGCTACAATATATTATGCGTCTCAATAGCTAAAAGCGTCTACAATAACGACTCCAGTTAGCTTAATAATATTATTGCAGTATTTTAAGTTATAACGGTATTTTTAGCAATGCGTAAATCGAATAGAAAAGCGTGGATCTGATCTTGATCTTTCTGTGTTGTGTAGTGGCGTGGGCGTAATACCTACAACTATATTCCTCCGGGCTTTTGCTTTTTTGTCTACTCACTGCTAAATATCAAGCCAAGGTAAGAATTCTTTGCGCCGGCTTTCTTCTTACCGAAATTTGCCCTCTACTTAAAGTAAAGTTTATGTTGTCGAGCCTCTTTTGAAATAACATACCATCACGCCAGTATTCCCCGATGTTTAGGTCCATGTAAAAGGGGAGAGTATTTTAGCCATTAACCGGGCATAAATCTTAATTCAGAGCTAGAATTTAGCAATTCAGCAATAGAAGTTTGCTCGACCAGGGAATCTAATCCAAATCGAACCCGACCTACATAGTAGCAGTCGCTTCTGCAAATTTGATTAAAAAGCTTCTTATTCGAGACACGCACTGCTAAACACTTATTAATCTTAACATAAACAAGAGTCATCAGCTACCAGCGCATAGAAATACAACTTACATAAATAACAACTTCTTCTATATGTAATAACGTCTTCATTCATTTCTATACTCTCGTGATTTGTTATAACATATTGTAAATTATTTTAACAACAATATTATATAATTATGTAGGTGTGGAAGACGGCTGTATTGTTTACGCGAAGTCTTATGGCGGTTCTCCACGTAAATGAACAGTGGCGTTTGGATCATAAACCGATATTAAATAAACCTAAAACTCAAATTTAAATGGCTATAAAAAAAACTAAAAGATACAAGAATCTTTAAGTTCTTATAAAGTGTTATCTAGTCTGTCTCCTTTATTTTAAAAAAATATATGAATTTTAATGTTAAAACGTCGCGTAAACAAAACAAATGTGAAAACATTTTAAACAGAATATTAATTATTACGTATTTTTGACATAATTATACATTGTATACATTTTTAAAAGTATACACTCAAAGGTATATACAGAAACAGTGGTTTTTATATATTTAAATAAAATATTAAAATAATGTCATGAGATACTGGAGTATTTGATTAGAATACGTATAATATCACTATGATCTTTATATTCGACTTCTTATAAATAAAATTGGCGGGCAATTGTACTAGGTAGGTACATGGCTATTCACAAAAATAACAGCGACATTAAGGAATTATAAATAAAATAAATATAATATTCTTAACGTCAAAATATTTATAAGATTTTATTGCCAATTTTGATTGATTAATTTAACACTTCAAGTCTCATATAGACACTGCATAATCTATTGATGCAGTCTCCAGAGACCTGTAAGAGCTTCGCTGAATGAAGTATTTATAACTTTTTGGGATTGTCCCACTATTATACGACTCAAACGCAGCTGAAATCATAATATGATTCACATTACAAGGAGCTGTTTTGAGTTCTAAATATGAATTGGTTCAGAGCAGTGGCGTAGTGTAGTTATCAGCCGCCCGGGGCGGAGAAAATTGCAACGCCCCCTTATGTAAGTATTAAAATAGAAAAGACCAATATTTACAGTAATTGTAAAGGACTTTTCAACAAGACTCAACAATCTTTAGTATGTTAAATTTTGCCGCATCCAAAAGTACCGCCTCTACCACTACGCTACGCGACTACTGGCCCAGAGAACTTGCTAAATAACTTTTTAGCTTCCCTGATTACTTTATCGAGCGTTTGGAACTTTGTACTATTATTTCACGACTCGGGCCACCGGTATTATACGGTCGCTAGCACATCAAATAACTGGAAATAAGTCTAATTTTCTCAGTCAATTTTGAACTTAATCATCAACATTTTAAGGTTCAAAATCAATTGGCAAATTCGACAGATTTATATAACCTGATGTGCTGGCGACTGTACTTATACTCTCACGACTATTGGGACAATCTCAACAATATCGTTAATAAAAAACATACACAACTTAAAGTAAATGAGCATCAAGCTAAGTAAAGATAAAAAAGAATCCTATTTTAAGTATACGTGGCAAGAAATATAAATATTAAGATCAAGGTCCATTTGAGACAAAAAACCGCTGGATATTAGTTCTCATGTTATGGGAATTTAGAATTTGGGTTTGAATTCTATTGAGAAAGGCAAACGGAATGGAGAGGCTAGAGAGCAGAGGGACACGGAGCGAGAAAGGGGGTGAAGGTGAAATAAAATGGAACATAAAAGGTTGGAAGGAAGGGGAATGACGAAAGAGGGGACAGAAAGGGAATATATAGGGTTGAAGCGACATAGAAGCACAATCGCTTACCATGAATTCAGTACATGATTCTGGATCCCTTGCGTTAATATTTTCGTTGGTTATTAAAAAAAAACTGCTTTTCATAAAAAAGTGCAATACCTACACTTTTAAATAACCGACGAAAAATATCAACGCAAAGGGGGTCCTGTACCGAATTCACGATAAGCGGTTGTGCGTCAATGGTCCTTTCACCCTTTATAAATTCTTATACAGGATGAAAGGCGAGTGGATAAAGGATTTCCTATTCGTTCAATATGAATTAAAAATTATCCTGTGACCAGTGAATTAAAGTGAACGAAATTTCCGTCAAAATGTAACTCGAATCTACAAACACCACGAATTGCACTTAAAGATTGCACAGCCGTTATAATACAATTAAATATAAAATTATAATAATAAATATCATCTACTCTACACATCACTATTGTGAACATCATTATTTTAATCGTCTTTCTTCATGAGAACACTAGCTACTGCGGGTTTTTATTTATCATTCTCAAAACCTTCCATATCGAACTGTTACGCAGTCACAGTTTCTGTCAACAAACTTGAATAATGATCTATGACAACACTGATGACCGTGCCTTTAGACGGCGAGAGAACATGAACTGTGTGTATAGTTCGATCGAAATAACTGTGCTTTCTAAGTTATCAAAATAAAATCCTATTACGTTCTGAAGCTATAAAAAAAACTAGCTATTAATAATTTCGATATTTTTGCATTTAAACACTTCTGTTTGGAACGGCTAACTTCAGATACGCAAGCACAGTTAATTTGACTTTTATGTAGGCACGATGAGGTGTTTACACGGCTAGATATTAAGCTATAGGCTTAACCTTTTGAACGCCATTGTCACATATATGTGACAAACGAAATCTTACCCTGAACGCCAACGTTACAAATATATGACAAAATATACGTCGCACCACATTATGAAATAAACAATTTAATCATTACTTTAGTGTGTTTTCATTTATGAAGGTCATTTGACAGAATAAGTGGCCTGGCGTCAGGGGTACGGCGATACGTTTATACTCTGGCGTTCAAAAGGTTAACGTACATCAGAGGTGATCGTGAACAAGAGTACAACAACACACAGTTTTAATTAATTTTTCCATTAGCTCTTCCACAAAAGTAAAAACGAAAAATTACGAAGAGAATTTTCTCTAAAACCACACAGCAGCAGTCACTCAATAGCTTTAAAATTCTCGGAAACATACTACCAATTTCTACCCACATCTATTTCTACGACACATATTCATAGGCAAGTGTTAGGCGAACGCTTACGCTAAGAGTAGATTATTATCTGTTTTTATTGCGAAAAGTACAACGTTTTACTATCCTAAGGCGAAGGGAGGAGATCGAATTGTATTTATTATTTATAACTGAAGGTTTTGTGAAAAAAAAATGCCGCTTATGTAAATAATAATAATATATCTCATCTTATTTATATGATAATTATTGAGAAATATTAAGTCTTATTACGCTGGTGTGCATGTTGGAACACACCAAGGCAACTCGGAACTGAAATATTACCATTTTCTCCTCCAAATGGAAGGAAACTCAACATTTTACTCTAAATTATTTGACTTATCTCTTTTATTGTACTGAACTTTGTTGTTTGTGTAATTGTACCTGCCACACATATTTCCACAATGGTACGGTTGATTGGTAGAGAATGCTCAAGGTATTAAGTATCAGATCTTATCTTGGTTAAGCCGTGGAAAGACCTGGAATAATAGTTTCCTTCTCTTTTGAGTAGAAATAGGTAATATTACCTATTATTAATATTGAATATACTATAAATGCATCTCCTCCTCGTAATAAAAACATCACTGGAAACACTTAATATTATGCGTTTTAGCAACAACTCGACAATAGTAACGTTTATATTTTCTAAATTTAATGTATTCTCGTAAGAAATTAAGAGGATGAAGACCGGTATTCACTGGAAGGCTTTTAGACTTTGCCGTGATGATATAAAAATGAGATAGAGCCTATCTAGTATATAAAAATAAGATAGGCCAGCTAGTATACAAAATAGAATAGGATAGAGCCCAGTTAGTATATACAAAATAACAAATAAGATTTGTCCTTTTTTGTAATGATTTTTGTAATTAATTACGAAATTTTTTCTCTGGTGCGCCCAGTGAATACCGCTTCATGCTGATATGTGTACTAATCGACGAATAAGCGTTATTTTGAGTAGCTTTATAATTGTAACCTAAAATATCGACCTTATTATGGACTTGCTTATGTATTGGCGTATTTTCATTCCTACACAAATATGTATAAGGCTGACTACTTAAGGCTGATCGTTCAGCTATAGTCCGTTTCAAAATCTCTGAGACCGAATTGACACATGCTAAATGTCAAATTTACAACAGTATTTGTAAATTTGACATTTAGCATGTGTCAATTCGGTCTCAGAGATTTTGAAACGGACTATAGAACGCCAAATTTAATTTTATCTCATTTACACAGGGCGAGTAAGTAGTAGAAATTATTAAGAATTACATACATACATACACTCACGCCTTTTTCCCACAGGGGTAGGCAGAAACTATTAATTATTAATTAATTAAAAAAAAAATCTTCAAATCCCGGACTAACACTAAACATCTTTTGCTTCCTTTGCTTCTAACTACTTCCAGATTTTCCAGAAAGTGGACAAGTTGCCGGGCTCTATACAGGAGAAATATATATATACCATCACGCCTGTATTCCCCGAAGGGTTAGGCAGAAGTGGATGTTCACCCACAGTTCGCCGCTATGTTTAAATCCCATGTAATAGGGAGCGAGCCTATTGCCAATGCATGTACAAGAGAAAATCTTTAATAGAACAAGGTTCCTTAAAAAAAATACTCCGAAAATGGTTATAGATCAAAACACGCCAATACATAGAAGTACCAAACTTGAATCACACACCATTAGGCGATAATTTTAATAGACTAGTTAGGTTTGTGTTGGTGCAACATTTTGCTTGCCCACAAGTGGGCTTTGTTATTAGTATTTTTTCTATGTTGTTGTTATGACACTAACACGTTTCGTATAAAAGAAGTTGCATAAAAAAATGAAATTTAAACATGACATCGCGCCTATATTCCTTAGGCAGCGGTGTACAAATATACACCTACAATACGCTGATATGGTTAGGTCTCATGTAATGGGGGCCCATTGCCATTAACCGGGCACAAATTCGACTGCTACTGAGAATTTCAAAGAAAAACTCTATAACACTACTCAAAACTCATGATTCTACAAAACTTCTTAAACATAAATTATATCTTAGAAAATGTAGCTTGCTTTAAAGCGAAGTACACACGCCTAGGTTAAGCTATACAATGCCAGTTTAAGCTGATCTCGCATTTTATAGCCTTTCCATACAATAAGAGGTCAGTTTTAACTTAGATATGTATCTCAACTTGGCCGTGCATACAATGATATTTTGTAGTGAATAAAAATGTAGTTGTTTTCTGGTACTTTCAGTGGCAAAGTGTTAGTGTCATTACAATAAATTCTGTTGTTATAATAAAGATAATTGTAACTAATTGGAATGCATTCCTCAATGTACTATAAATATACTAAGCGTATCTGTTGAACTGTGCTTCAATGTATTATCATACAAACTAGTTTTGTTTTCGCTGACTTGACCTGAAAAGATAACAATTTATTATCTATACTTATATTATAAAGGGGTTAAGTTTGTAAGTTTGTAGGGGGTAATCTCTGGATCTTCTGAACCAATTTTGAAAATTCTTTCACCAATAGAAAGCTACATTATTCCAGTGACATAAGCTATCCTGTAAAATGACAAGAAACGTATACTCCACCTGGGCGAAGCCGCAGACGGAAAGTTAATTTATTTATATATAATTACAAAATTTGATGTGTGTTCTCTGTGGACTCCAAAATGGTTGGACCGATTTCGATAAAATTTTCAGACAAGAAGATCATATAAAATCTGATTGTGGTCGGTCAGAAAAAGGAAATCAGGAAACTGCGGGTGAAACGGTGGGCACAGCACTAGTGCATTTATTGGTGAAAGTGGTTTCTATTGGTGAAAGAATTTTCAATATCCGTTCAGTAGATCCAGACATTACCCGCTACAACTTCACAAACTTGACCTCTTTATACTATTAGTATAGAAGTATAGATATACAAATTTGACATGATAAAACGGCATTTTACTTTTTTTTTAAATAAAAGACTTCGTGATTGGGAGCGTATTTGTAAGGAGTATAGTGTAGCCTTGTGATATGACCACAGGACTGATATGTCAAACGTCTCGAGTTCAAATCCAAGGCATGCACCTCTGACTTTTCGAAGTCATGTGCCTATTAATAATTAATTATCACGCGCTTAAATGGTGAAGGAACACATCGTGAGGGAACCTGCATGCCTGAGAGATTTTCTCGATGGCGTGTGAAGTCTGCAAACCCGCAGTAGAGACCCGTGCCCAGCAGTGGGACAATATATGGGCTGATGATGATGAAGGTGTATAGTTACCGTGTCAGTACCGGTGTTGAGGCGAGGGCGGGGCGGGGCGCGGGGCCACGCCGGCCAGCCGCTCGCACACGGCCTCCAGCTGGGCGTCCAGCATCAGAGACGCTATCTGATCATCTGTCAGCATCTCCACACTGGACATTAAGTACATAAAAATTAACAGAGTATACAGGAGAGCAACGCAATACATTATGATATGGCTTTTGGATGCCGGCGGCAGTTCGCTTGCGGTACAAAATGGAGTCCGACACAAAGTTTGCGAAATTTGTGGCTAGGGCGTCGTCAACAAACCCATTGCACTACCGACGTGGACCCACTCATAATACAAGCATTTAGCTTAGCACGAGGGGTTAACAAGAGTACTAGTAATGTGCGACCCACATTGCTAGTAAAATTCTTTTAACAAATCAAATGTTTTTATTTCAAATAAGCTTTTATAAGCGTTTATGAAACGTTATTGACTCTAGTTGCACGGTTCCAAAAAGTTGATCCTATGGAGAAGAATTCGGCAAGAAACTCCTAAAAAAATGCCGTCGCTAAAGCCGGCGGCATTTGTAAATATACCATAGGACTGTTGCCTGAATTACGTTTTTTTATAGTACGCACAAAGCTATACAAATCCAGTACAGGCTGGCATTGAATTATACGGAAAATATTACATGGGCGGTCAGTCTAAACTGGAGTTGCATAGCCGTATCAGTCACGTGCACCAATATGTACATACATACATACATATTGTCACGCCTGTCTCCCATGGGGGTAGGCAGAGACTATAGATTTCCACTTGCTACGATCCTGGCACACTACTTTCGCTTCATCTACATTCATTAATATCTTCATGCATGACCGTCGGTTTAGGGTGCTCGGAACCTGGCCTTTTTTAAGAACATCCGCAATTTGGTTGCGGTACGTTCGCCGAGGTCTTCCCCTTCCAATTCGTCCATCCATACTCACCCTATATACTTGTTTCGTCAATCTCCGTTCATCCATTCTCTCTACATGACCAAACCATCTTAACATACCCATGTACATATATGTAGACATTCAGTAAAATTCAATAAGGATTTTCTCTGAAACTATTCATAATTGTATAATAAGATGTTGTGCTGACACAGCTTTTTAAGGCATGCTATACAGATTTGTAAAATATTTCGACATTTGAATCGACAGAAGGAAAATGTTTCGAATTTCAGTGAATGTGTACAGTCGCCAGCACATCAGGTTACAACAAAATATCGAATTTTCTCAGTTAATTTTGAACTAAATCGTCATCATTTTAAGGAACTAAATCATTTGGAGAAATGCGCAATTTCAGCTACCATGTACCTAAAATCTGTTATAGCCGAATAATTTGAGAAAAACCAAGATAAAACTAAGTTTCGCGCCCAAGGCTGACGGTATGGCCTTAACCTGAACTTATGCTAAAAAAAATAAGGATGACAAGTGGTGAAGGTGTCAGACAGTTAACGTTACATACCTAGCGAGGCTGTCGGTGTCTGAGTACCGGTCAGAGCTGGCCGAGGAGGCGGCGCGGGGAGAGGACGCGCGCCGAGGGGTGCGGGGAGCCGACGATGATCCACGACGTTCACCGAACAGCGACAACCCTAGCGAACACACATCATTTGGGGTTGATTTTGAAGATCTACGTTATCACGTGGGCCGTCTAGTCCGTACCGTCCGTATAGTCGCCGACCCGTAGAGAGTATATTGTCGCATATGTGGGTAGATAATAAAATTTAGCGGCCAAGGCGAAACGATCCGCCTTAAGTATTATTACATATTTTTTTATATCATCCTGTAGTTCTTCCACAGGAATAGGAGGTTCTGGGCATTGCAGACTTTTATTCACTTCCTTCATGAAAGTCACAGCGAACCACGAATCAAATGTTTTTATTTCAAATAAGCTTTTATAAGCGTTTATGAAACGTTATTGACTCTAGTTGCACGGTTCCAAAAAGTTGATCCTATGGAGAAGAATCCGGCAAGAAACTCTATGGACACTCTTTTAATATAAACACATTCTTAAGACTTGGCTTTTAGAATTTGTAGCCCTGTGTCATTCATATTATGATTCATCAAAAGGCCTTTTCAGCCCCCCGATCAGATCATCACTGACCTTGGAACATCTCCTTGACCTTCTCGCCGGTGTCGTGCAGTAGGGCGTCCAGGCTCTGTCTCCGGGGCTGGTCGAAGTCCTCCCTCAGCACGTGGGTCCTGGGCGCGCTGCGTATGATCCGCCGCGGCTCTGCAGCAGACGCCCTGGACTCCACTGGACTGGGCGGAGACCACTTCTCAGGAGTCGACCGGGCGCGGAGAGAGCATTTTTCGAAGCTTACCTGTTAGTAATAATAGTAATAACTTTATTAAAAAAAGGAACATGTATATTTTTCTTAATTTAAGAATAACACAAATAATGTTGGTATTTGTCTCACATCAAAATTATCCATACCATTCTATCACGCTTGTATTCTCCGAAGGGTTAGGCAGAGGTGCACTAATGTACACCCACACTTCGCCTTTAACCGGACAATTTTTTTTTGGCGGGGATGCTCTTTCCATTCCCACAAAACGAGTTAGCATCAAATTAAAATGCTAATACCCTTATGTCCTTTTCGCCCTTAATTTCCTTCCGTCCGTTAATGCCCTTGGTTGACGTGAAGCAATCAAGTGACCTAGCTGTCATTGGCAGACCTATTATTGCGCTATGATCTATCAGATTTATATATGAACATACCATCATGCCTGTATACCCCGAAGGGTTAGGCAGAGGTGTACACCCACACTTCGCCGGTATGTTAAGGTCCCATGTAATAGGGGGCGAGGCTATTGCCATTAAACAAGCTACTACAGAGAATTGCTGCTGAATTCATTGAAAACCTCATAACACTTTGCTCGACCTGGGAATCGAACCCAAGACCTCTGGCATAGCAGTCACTTGGGACCACAAGACTACCGAGGCGAGACGAGGAAATGTCAGAAATCTACTATTCCGAAGTCGTTGAATGACCATTTGTACACTATAGAATACTCATGAATCGAATGCCGTTATGAATAGCAGTGTTTTGAGGTATCGTACCTCTTCTGGACTGGAGTAGTCCAGGTCTATCTCCGTCCAGGTATCGTTGTCGGGCAGGCAGCGCGGCCTGGTAGCGTCGGCGGCTCTCCGCAGCCACTCGCGCACGCTGGCCTCGGTGCTGCTGTCGCACAACTCCTCAAGCTTGTCACTGTTCGTCGTGTTGGTGTCGCTAGCTGTGTCCGTGATCGTTGACTGATCTATATCTGCAAGGATAATTAGTTATTAACCCCATAGAAAGTCCAAGCGTAGAAAGAAAGGGAAAAAAAGGACGCAACGACGCGCGACGCTTTGATTAAAATCATCATCATCAACCCATACATTGTCCCACTGCTGGGCACGGGTCTCCTCTCAATACGAGAGGGATTAGGCTATAGTCCACCACGCTAGCCTACTACGGGTTGGCAGACTTCACATGCCGTCAAGAAAATCTCTCAGGCATACAGGTTTCCTCACGATGTTTTCCTTCACCGTTTAAGCGCGTGATAATTAATTATTAATAAGCACATAACTTCGAAAAGTCAGAGGTGCGTGCCTTGGATTCGAACTCGAGACCTTTGACTTGGCAGTCCAATGGTCATATCACTAGGCTATCACTGCACTTTTGATTAAAATATTCTACTTATATTAAGTTTTTGAAGTTACCAATGCAAATTTGAAGCGACGGTAGCCTAATGGCTCGGGCGTCGGACTTGCGATCGTATGGTTCGAAACCTACCCATTGTAACTACCGACATAAACCCCAGTGGCGTAGCGTGGAGGGGCGGCGGGTGCGGTCCGCACCGGGCGGCACTTTGGAGGGGACGGCATTTCACGGGTGGTAAAAAAAATGTTTTTTTTACCAACTGAAACTGAAAAGTAAACAAATGATAACATTTGTTTACTTTTCAGTTTAGTTTAATCATGCCCTATTTTTTTTGTTATTCATCAGTGGCGGATTTAGAGATTTGCCGCCAGTAGGCTATAAAATACTGCCGCCCCTACTGACCTCTGCAATTTAATACTGTAGTACACAATTTATTACATTTTTCTTTGTTGTTCTTAAATTTTGCCTTCCTTTAACCACTTTTTTCTTATGATTGTGAATAGGGAATCAATATGTCAGTTCCTCATTTATTTAAACAACCAAGGATTTATTAAACGATTAGGTACACAAGAAATAGTTTGGGGTCTAATTCTGAGTTGTGAAAAGCATAAAAGATGGGGTATGGTATGCTTTAATTCAACGATGGCCGACCGCATAATAGACCGAAAGAATAGATTACATATTTTTTTTGTCTTAAAAAAAAATAGTTACACCTCATTTGATTAGATCCACTCGCAATTAAGTCAACGTCTAATGTACACCTCATAAATATTTTTACCCGACTGCGCCAGACGGAGGGTTATTTAAAATCATATCTAACTTTTTTGTGAAGGAAAAATTCGACTGCGGACAGGATTCTAACATGCGTCTTCTTCACAGACTTAAAAAAAAAACTGATATTTTGACGTGAGAATTTTCGATTGAAAATAAGGCTGCTTTTTCGATATTAAGTCAAAATAAGAAAAAAATCGCAGTGTGTTTGGGACATAAGAAGGTAAGTTTTCACCAAATTTCGTGAAAAAATAAAAAAATAAAGAACCAAAAACTTGGTTATTTGAATTTTTCACATTAATTTTGCGAGCATGTAAAAAAGTGTAGATACAAAAGTTGTAGATCTCTTTAATACCTACAACTTTGCCGTTTAACTTTTTTCCATAACACTTGTAGTTTGCCAGAAATCGAGATAAATTGTTTTTTACCCTAAACCCTTCAATGATTTGGGAATCAAGGATCAGGGAGTGCCAGTTACCTACATATCAAACACCGTTAGCGAAACTAACAAAACCT
Source organism: Subacronicta megacephala (assembly GCA_958496365.1). Lineage (NCBI taxonomy): Eukaryota > Metazoa > Arthropoda > Insecta > Lepidoptera > Noctuidae > Subacronicta > Subacronicta megacephala. The sequence goes on from OY292536.1 coordinate 8,468,015, forward strand.
TTTGCTTTTTAAGTGTCTTATTCTGCCCATTCTTTTAATTCATTGGCAACTGCAGCTACTGAATCGTGTATAGAGACTTCACGCTTTTTCAGAATTAAATTTATTTTTATCCTATCTTGAATGTTAACTAATGAAAGTCTTTGAAATTTTGCTATAACAATCTTATCATTAGAATACCGTGTTCCTTGAACGTAAAACTTCATTTAAATATGTACACAGTTAAAAAGTTACACGAGCTCAAAGATTGGTAATTTTCTATGAAAACGATTCAACTACATGCTATTATTTCAAGATAAAGTGTCGATACAGAACCATTGTGACTCATGGGGAACCCAGATATTATAATGAATATACTTGTACAGAAAAAAAATATACGTAATAACTATATCAAAAGAGTAATCCCCATATTTCGCAACAAGAAATACGCGCGAAAATGTTGCAAATATATTGTTCTTTCACCTCTCGGACAGGCGTTCGCATCGTGAGGGGTAGAGACAGCGACAACTGTGTAACATTGTTGCGTTCGCGAGAGACACCCCTCTCAATTTAAGGAATGCGCAGATTAAAACACTTAAAAAGCGAAAAGTTTTGTTGGTTTCGCTAACGGTGTTTGATATGTAACTGGCACTCCCTGATCCTTGATTCCAAATAGAAAAGGATCGTATTCCGCTAACAATCCCAAATCATACAATAATTTCCGTTATTTAAGTGAGGTTTGTTTTAAAAAAATGTGGTGAAACACATTACACGTTACCACTCACACTAACAACATTCAGGTATTTTTTTTTTTTATTCAGTAAGATGTCATTTATTTTCGAAAACTTGCCGCCCCCTCAAATCTACCGCCCTAGGCTCCAGTCTACTCAGCCTATTGGTAAATCCGCCACTGTTCATTTAAAAATGAAAGGGCGGCAAATTCGGGATCCGCACCGGGTGCTGGTGACCCAAGCTACGCCACTGATAAACCCACTGGTAATATAACCATTTATCTTAGTACAATTGGGTTAACAAGAATCTGCAAAACCAAAGGGAGAACCGAACCGAAATAGGAGGGAAAGGAGAATTGGAGCAGGAAGGAGACTGAGGGAGGAATTTGGCCTTCAGCGGTCCACACTCACCGAACGAAACGCAACAGTATGCATACTGCTACTTGAAGTCGATATTCTGTGGGTCCGCACGACCGGGGAAGTACTGCCCACTTCCCCGGTCGTGCGGACCCATTCATGCTGGCATGTAGACATGCCAGCGCGACTCTACTACTACACAGATTCCCCGAAGGATTGGGCAGAAGGGAACTAATGTGCACAAACAGTTCGCTAGTATATTTAGGCTATCAGATGTATTGCTAGCACGGAAGAGATAAATAAGATTGGAATGGCCCTCGCTGCTATTTTGTACTAAGACCAGTGTCGCCGCTTTACTCGCACTATTTCAATTCTCAAACATACGCAACATTATCTTTACAAGATTTTCGCACACAATCAAATCTCACACACATAAATCTGTGGGCAGCAATTTGTTCACACACCAGCTCCCGTAGGCATTAGACACACACACGCAACAAGCATACGCTAGTGCTTGAAAAGCCGACTGAGAATTTATCGATATTTTTATCGATAAATTCTCTGTCTGTTATGTATTTTTATATTGAATGGGGAAAAGGGGAACATAAAAATCAATAACTATTTTCATTTAATATTAATTAATTTAAAAGAATTACTGTCTTTGGAACAAAACGTTAATCATTCAGCAATTGGGGGAAACCTAACATAACATAATAGAGTTATAACATAACATTATTATAATTAATTGCATAATATGTCGAATAGAATCAAATATTAAAATATATATAAAATAGGTAGGTATAGTATTTGACTTAGATTTGACTAGACTATATTGTATCGATTCAGTATTAAAATCTAAGTAAAATAAAATGGTCTTCATGCCGCTTTATCTTCATTCATTCAATCATTCGTATAATAAAATACATCTAACTAAAAATATACTCTCATCAATTAAATATATAATATTTCATAAATAATTTTTGTTAAAAGTAAATATAGTTGAGAATTCTATAGATGCTTTTATTTAACTTCACTTCACGGTGTAGAGAACGCAATGCATGCAGTACATTGCAAGCGGACTAGGTCATCGCGTTGATTAAACGAGAACATATCGGGCAATGTATTTTATTTGTAACTTGTTGCAATAATATGAATGATGTTTGGAATTTCATAGTGATCAGTATATTTTTATGTTTTTATCAATTATTGTGTAAATAAATGCTATTTTTGACTTACAGATGGAAAGATATACCTCCCCGCTATAAACTGGAGGTCTGACTTTTTGTCTATCACGTAAGAATAACACAACACGGCATTTTAAAGCGGAGCTCTGTTCTCTGAAATAGTCCTAAGCACACTAAACGCGGCGCATGTATGATTCGGTCGAGTTATGATTGTCTAATCATAACTGTGGCGCGCCTGCCCCGCCCACATGGCCATTCCAACCTTATTTATCTCTTCCGTGATTGCTAGAGATCTAAATTAAAATCTGGTGCATATTTCATATTGATACGACGCGCCTAGAAGCCTATAATAAGCCTAGCTATAGTAATAAATTTGAGACGACGAAATCACTTGGATTCCACTAGGAAAAGAAGTGATTTCCTCTTATTTTTATAGCTTTTTTATAATATATTTTTTCAAAGCTACAAAAATAAACTCACCGTGTTTAGCCGACTGTCTTCTCGACCTATGCTTGTGTATTTCATCAGAGATCCTCTCCAAGTTCCTCAGAGCTGAGGAGTACTGCTGCTTGGCGTCAGCCACCTGTTCCTCCAACGTCTGGATCCTCGCCTTCTGGCCTTCCAGAGCTGTGTTAATGCGTGCTTTCTCCTCAAAGTAAGGTCTGCAATGGAATTTGTGGTCTCGGTTCGCAGGGCTAATTTAGCAAGTAATCTAAACATTGATGAATGGATAAATTTATATATTAATTGATAGATTGACTTGAAATCGTTCTCGGTATAAATTAAAATAGCTGCCTAGAGGTTTTTATCTCCATCAACTGGAGCCAGTCAAATCAAGAAAGGAAACGCTTCGAAAATTTGCGTGTGTTGGAGTATGATGAACCTTGAGTAGGTTTACGCGCGGTTTAGTTTTGTGTAACATACGCTTTTTAAAGAGTATGCTTACTAAATATATTATTTATTGATTCGTGTTTAGTAACAGTGTCATAGCATTCCCCTTAAGGCGGACTCCGAACTGCTACTGCTCGACCACCTCATAAATCTAGTGGACCCAATCCACGAGACTTATGAGGCGGTCAGGTATATATTTAATATATGTATTTTTAAGTGCCGACATATTAAAGAGAGCAAAACTATTATAACTATAAACTGGGTACGAATTCAAACAGCTTCAGAGTTTTTCATAGAAAAACACTGCTCATCCTGGGAATCGAACCCAGGACCTCACGCTCACCACCTGCTTTTGCGAACACTAAATCAATGAAACATTAAAACAATGGAGTTCTCAAATTGATTTGCATCAAAACATTATTCATTGAAAACAGTAGATTCAATTGTATTGTTGCAATTTATAAACATTGTAAATTCACTACACTACAAAAACATCATGCAACTACAAATTGGCGTGACATTTCCTGGGAAAAAAATATCTTGTGATCGATTTTGTAGATAGTTTAACGTAAAAACTTTATGTATGCGGCCTTGGGCCATTTTTTCTTTTTCTGCCATTGAGCTGTCATATACATTGAAAACTCCTTTCTTTTTTTTTTAAACGTTCCGTCAATGGCAGAATGTTTTAATTCAATAAGTCACTATTAGTCCATTTAAATAGGTACTTATGAAGTCAAAAACTACTAACACAGTTCCAAAAAGTGGATCTAAGAACCGACAAGAAATTTCCTAAACTTCTACGACGAATATTTTTATAGAGGGATTGTGTAACATAAATACATTTACCTTGGTCGATGTCAAGTTGATCAAAGGCAAATTGTACATTTTCTTTAATTTGTTTAGAATACTTGAATTACGTCTGTATTCCCCGAAGGATTAGGCAGAAGTGTACTAATGTACACCCACAGAAAAATTTAGTTATATAAAAATAAATAAAATAAATAATAACTTGATACATCACACCAAGTTCCTATAGGGGTAGGCAGCACCATCAAACCACAACTTGCTATTATTTCGTCCTTGTTTTTTAGGTACGAGTAAATTAACTCACGCCTAGTTGCCATAGACGTAGGCAGAGCTAAACAAGGACACGATTCTTTGTTTTCGTCCACGTTCATACATCATAGCATATAAGGTCGGTGGATTTCTTTCTAAGGCGTCCCTTCCCGACGCATCCAGAGACATTTTCAAACATGTCTAAACCATTGAACGTATCTAGATGTTTATATTTACTGTGGCGAAGGAAAATACAATTACAACCTAATTGTGTCTGTATTTTTTTCCCAGAAAATGTCATGATTATTTTATGTCATGATTATTTTTTAAAACTTAAAGCATGCATAGTAATAAAATGCAATACCATAGTGAGTTTGCTGCGGCGGCGCGCGTGCCTGTGGAAGAGAGCACTGTGCGACTAGTCAAGCAGTAATGTGCGGGTTAGTGTCATACACGCGTACAGACCTACGAATAAATAATACTCAGGAAATGTAACTGCGCTAAGAAAATGACCCAACAAAAGTTGTGTCCAAGTAGGCGGGGCTTCAAAATTGTGTCCAGCGCGCCATCAGTCGGACATTTTCCTTGCAAGCGAGCATATGTCAAAGGTTTTAGCTTAATATCATTGTGAATCATGATGCCATCATGTTTTGTGAAGTGGTGCAGGAGACATACAAGATTAAAATGTCCAGAGATCACTTTTCACTTGTAAGTAGTAGCTTAATTATAAATATATTCAAAGTTGTTCAAATACGTTATCAAAACGAGATGGTTAATATTATGCAAAATGAAGTCAGTAAATTTTTTACCTAATTTAGAAAGTATTTTTTCTAGATGAAATATTGAAAAGTAAATCGGTTAAATTTAGATATTTTTATAAGACTAATGTATTTTGATTTTTTTTTAGTTTCCCTGCCGATTCCATTCGGCAAAATAAGTGGATACCTGCAGTTCAATTAGAAAGACGAGAGTATGACTGGATGCCTGTGAAAACTACCAGAGTATGCTCCATGCATTTTGATGAAAAATATTTTTACAAATCATTAAAGGGATATACCATGTTACACAAAACTGCAGTACCAGTTTGTACAAATATCCACATACCAGGTCAACAGAAACCTTAAAGGAACCTGGTGACCTATTGCCAAGGTTATGATCAGAGCAAACAAACGACCCAATTGAATACACTAACACTATTTCAACGCTCCAACAATAGATGAAGTCGCAATTCTTGTTGGCAAACCATCGGCTTTTTTCGTTTTAGCACCATACAACAAAACTAAAAAGTACCCAATCTAAGCCTTTTTAGTAACCGACGAAAAATATCTAGGGGGGTGGGGGGTGGGTCCAGAATCATGTACTGAATTCATGGTAAGCGGTTGTGCGTCGATGTCCCTTCCACCCTGTATTAATATAGTATAATTTAAAAAAATCACAATATTATAAAATATTTAATATAATTATAATATTTTTTATTATTGACTTGGTCCGATCTACTTATTGCATAATATCGTCCACGCTATTTTGACTCAGATGTCATAACAGACATTACAGCACGCGCGCGAACCAATCCCTGTTTTCTCTCTGAATTTAAACCAATTACCAAGCATCTCTATTTGAAACATCGCATTTGATTCGAATTTTGAATGTTCGTCATTTGGTTTGAAGAAGGTCCACTTTTTGAGCGGAATTTATTCTGAGTTACGCTTCCTGAGTATTATTTATTCGTAGGTACAGACAAATGCTATTGAGGAACCATTGAGGTATTGTGCACTAGAGTAAATTAAATAGCGTTAAAGAGTACAAGCTAGAATTTAACTTAACATAACATACCACCACGCCTGTATCCCCCCCAGAGGTGTACTAATGTACACCAACATTTCGCCGGTATGATTAGGTCCCATGTAAGGGGGGCCAGCCTATTGCCATTAACCAGGCACAACTCCAGCTGCTACTGAGAATTTCATAGAAAAACCCTATACACCTTTCTCGACCTGGAGTTCGAACCGAGGACCTCTAGCGTAGCAGTCGCGTTTATGACCACTAGACTAATGAGGCAGTCAGTGAAGTAAAGTCAATAGCGTTTAAGAGTAGAAGGTAGAATTTAAGTGTACTAAAATCGACTATTTTTTTTAAAAAAAAAAAAAGCTTACTAGCAATGTGGGTAACACATTTCTAGTATTCTTGTTAACCCCTCGTGCTAAGCTAAATGCTTGTGTTACGAGTGGGTTCACGTCGGTAGTGCAATGGGTGAGGTTCGAACCGGCAACCACATGATCGCAAGTCCGACCTCTTCAACTATTATACTATTACTCAATGGTTCGCTCTACAGAGACTTAATTTACCTCAATAAGAGAAAATGTATGTATTAAAAATAAAATATAAAATAATATCTTCCACATAGCATTTGACTGAACGCTTATCATATTATCTATATTAGGTTAGTTTGGGTAATATTCAACCTAAGCTAGCATTGAATCTACAAAGAGAAAATAGAAGAAAAACTTGTAATAAGAAAGATTTATATGCACTGCAAGCATTAAGGAAGCCATTTCTAAATATAGACCTTAAGAATTGGTAATAGGGTCCAAAAATTCGAAATGAAAAATAAATCGAATCATTATAGTTGTGTAATTAAACCGGTGTAATTAGAATTAATGATTTAATATTTTTTTATTATTTTTGATAAAAAGTTGGTTAGCTTAAATAAATAAAAAGTTGGTTTTCAATATCAGGTAAACTATACCTTGTCCATTATGTGAACCGTTTTTTGACAGATGGAACTAGTGATTCCAGGAACTTAATATTGCGATTATAGATCCGATTATTGACACTTTGAATACTGTCTAGTATTGACTATCGATTGGTTGGTTGTCGAATCGAAAATGCTGCAACGAGGACCAATAATAGTATTAATTTTTATATAATATTCATTTTCCATCCAGTACTTTTAAAAAATATTGTTTAATTTATATTATTGATATTAGAGTGGATGCCATTTTCCGATACTGAATTAATGTCATTGTTCAAAATGACTGCAGCGAATACATTCGATTGCATCACTAGACACGGTAAAATGTGGTAGAATGTAACTAAATTTAATACCCTTAACAATAATATTTTTTTTTTGGAAAAGCCGTTACATTTATGGTATTATAATGTCTGCAAGGAATCATAATTAAGATAATTGAATAACATAAGGTAGATAATACATTTATTTTGTTACGCATTTCAAAGTTAACTTTTACGTAATCTGGAACACCTGCGCTCTAAGGCAGTCAAAGGCATCTGTCAAAAAACGGTTCTCATAATGGACAAAGTATACTGAGGCAAACCAATGATTTTTTTTAAACAATAACAACTGGAAATCTTAACCAAGTCAGAATAGCCGCTACCCACTGAATAGCATATTACTAAATAATTTAACGGGAACTCATTCGGAATTGACGGACTGGATCCTTAATATTTTAACGGGAGTTTTAATAGAAGGATATTAAAAGCTTGAAGCTCTTGTACTTTCTGATGTCTTCATTTTTAAACTAACTTACTTATATATTTTACTAAACTACTGTACTACTACTGTATTGTACTGAAAAAACTAAAGAAAATTACTTCTGCATCTGTGATCCTAAAAATAGAGCCAGTACAAAAGAGACAATATAGAGCCCCTAGATCACGCTTTAAACACTACCCCCTCAGACATTGGTTGCGACCACGCCTTATCCCGCATTCTCACTAACGACAAGACATGTTCCAAACATCTATCTTACTCTAACTCTCAAAGAGTGAGTGAGATAGGTAGCTGTTTGCAACATATTTTTGAATGCAGGGTTACGCCACTCTGGTTTGACTTAGCTATTGATTACTGACCTGGACTTGGCGATGTGTCTCTTGAGTCCATTCTGTAGTTGTTGCACCAGCGTGGTGGCGGCTCGATGTGCTGCCGCCTTGTTGCGTTGCGTCACCGTTGCACTTGCTCGATCACTTTCCGCCTATAGTAGGAAAACCCACGTATAAATAGATTTGCATGTGTTGTTAATGGTTATTGCTTTTTTCTCTGACATTCTCAGAATTTGAATCAATCTGATTTGAAGAAATTGAAGCAATCCTAATGTTAATCCTATTAAATGGGACCTTAACATACCAGCAAATTGTGGGTAAACATAAGTACACCTATGCCTAAATCCTTGGGTAATAGTTACGGTAATGAAGTTTTTATAATAATGGATGTCTGATATATCATTCTTTATTTAAGTTATATCTAATATTTTACAAGATAAATTCGTAATCGCAGGTAGTGGTAGTAGTAGCTTGATGGCTGAGACGTCTGGTCTACTTAACTTGAGGGATGCAAAAGAGATCTCTAAAAATGTTTCTAACCTGGTTGACTCTGTGCGTGGCATGGTTGAGCATCTCCTGCCAGGCAGGGTCGAGCGTGAGACCGGTGTTGCCCTCCGCGAGTCGCGCCAGCCCTTGTTCTGCAAGGTACACCATTTCGCGCGCCGCCGCGTGCGCACTGTTAGCTTTGTCGTATGCAACTGTCGCTGTTTGTAGGTCTTGCGATGTCTGGAAATAGGTCCAATAAGTATATCCTTCAATGTAGCAAGCAAATACATACCATCATGCCTGTATTCCTCGAATGATTAGGCAATCCAAGTGACCGATAATATGGGGACTCACCCAGCATTACATTGGATTGCCAGGCAGACCAGGTATTACCAGGCACAAATCCAAACTGAGCTAGAACTGTTACTGACAATTCCATAGAAAAACCCTTTAATACTTGGTTCAACATGGGAACCACTAGACTAACACAGCTGAATAAATCTACACCTTCTCAATTTATTCTTAAAATTCAAGTTTTACCCAGAAATGGGATTGTGAAGGTGATATTCAGATGCATCTGGACAGATTGAAAAATTAAAAAGTAAAAGGAGGGAGCGATGATAGGGAAAAGGATCTGGGAAAAATAATCTATTTTTAGAACAAGATTGGGGTGGGTCACTGCCTACTCACAATATTGGCCCTAAATCTAGCTTCATAGTAAGGCCTGGCTTTATGCACACTAGTCCCCAACTTCTTGGTGAGCTGCTGTATCCGCAGATGACCTTCAGCAAGCAGGCGGCGGAAGGCCAGCCGAGCCTCGTCCAACTCAACCTCGAGCCTGTTGATCTCATCTGTTGATGTGTTCAATCGCTCTAGCTCAATCTGGAAATAAATATATGCTGACAATAAAATATCGAGAAACTTTCCTCAACAATATAGTAAATCCATGCAATGAATGTTTTACATCTACAACATTTGTTTGGAGTTGATTTTCTTTTTTTGAAAAAGGTTTCTTTGACTTAAATTCCTTGTTATTCAGTTTGTGAGCACAGCTGGATTGAGAATCTTGTAATAATACGCAGCTACGTATTTTTTTCATTATACATGCTACCTAGTTAACTTCATAACAGATTCAATTAAAAAAAATGTTTAGTCATAAATCTGAACACTTGTCTAATTTCCATTCGGGGACAGCAGTATTCCACTATATCATTCATTATTTACCGTTAATTATGTTGCATAACAAGAACATATGATCGACTCGGCGATTGTTATCAGAATCTCACTAAAAAAATTGTTTTGTTTGAAACCTTACAAAGAGTTATCTCGCTTTCGAGTTAGCGTTAATTATCGCTTTAAGATAATTAGAGGAATGAATAGGTGGAATACAGTCACTTATCTACCAAATTTCTTTTGAAAATATCGATTATCTTTACCTGAACTCGAGGATCCAGGGCTTCCGAGCATTCGGCAGCGCTATCGTTCATTGTTTCCTCAAATCAAAGGCATTTTAAAAAATTCAACCTTTTCTCTTATTAGTAATAGCGTTATATCGTAAAATAAACATTATCATAGCTGAAAACAAAAAGAAAAGAAATAACTTTGATTTTTTGATTCAATACCGCCCGCTGCCAATTTCCTTGACCAAAACACAGATTGTAAAATTGAAATTGAAATGTCATCATTTTTACAGATAAGTAAGACAGTTCCTGTTAGTCGATTTTTGCAGTCTATTGATACTATAATAAAATTATTAGTTTTCTATGGTTACAGTGTTGTATGAGTATCTTTTTAAAATGATTAAAATTAAATAGTAAGGAAAATATACTTAACGATATAAATTTTGATATTTATTATTTATAATATAGCAGATAAATCTGATCTAAATCTAACAATAAGAGGCTAGCGTAAACTGGTTTTGTATACCTTAAAGTGTAGCCATGCGTACAATATTTAGTATAATGTAAGACGTAAATATTGTACGCATGGCTACACTTTTTTTCACCGTGAAGTTTGTTCTAAATAATTGCGGTCGTCTGAAGTTAGCTGTTTCGAACTGTTGCACAAGTAAAATCGCTTATAAGGCTAAAGCGCACGCCTTGGTCGCGAAATAAAAAAAAATATATTTCCTGTTGAACGTTCCGCAACCAAATTGCGGATGTTCTTAAAAAAGGCCAGGTTCCGAGCACCCTAAACCGACGGTCATGCATGAAGAGATTAATGAATGTAGATGAAGCGAAAGTAGTGTGCCAGGATCGTAGCAAGTGGAAATCTAGTCTCTGCCTACCCCCATGGGAGACAGGCGTGACAATATGTATGTATGTATGTATATTTCCTGCAATCCTGCCCAATGCTGAAAGCCCTAATACTTTTAGTCTGTATTATTGATATGTGAAATGTGTCAATTTTCTGACAGCTCTTCACTTCACTTTCACTCAAGCTCAGGTGACAGGTGACAACGGAGTCTAATGTCTTTCTAAGTCGTTGTTTGTCGAGCTTGCTAACCAGTGTTAAATTATAAAAAAATGGTATTTGATCATATTTCTTGTATAATTTCTGTTTCTTCAGTGTCAGGATCTATAACAATGCCTTATATGTGTTGCAGGCGACTGAAGTGGAGGATACGATTAAGAGAATTCAAGCCCATAAGGGTGTTATGGGTGTCATCATCGTGAATCACGAAGGTTTGGTCGATTTTCAGTATTTCCATGGTTACATTGCTTAATATTCAATTCTCGAACCTTCCAGTACTGAAAGGGCCCGATCAATACCATATACTTGGTATAGTAGTTAATACGAGACACTTTCATATTATTTACGTTTTTTGGTACTTTCTAATTACAGGTATTCCAATCAAAAGCTCTTTGGATAATGCCACATCTGTGCTGTATTCTGGTCTGATCGGACAGCTCACTGAAAAGGCAAAAAATGTCGTGCGCGAAATGGTAAATTAATTTATAGCACCTGTTATTTTGTATATTAATAATTCAACATGTAAATTATGCCAAAAAACTTTCTACCTAACCAACCAGCAACACTTTCAGTGCCCTTCTTCATTTAGCTAGTCTATCTTGTGCAATTTGCATCAATTGATTCAATTTAGGTACATACTAATTTACCAGTAGAGGTTAACTAGTTAGATGTCGATTGATGAGGTAAAATACCTACTTACCTATGTAATCCCAATAATTTTTGCTCATATTATATTCTAATTGTGGAGGCTTGGTAAATGGCTTGTCATTGAACACTCCACTAATATCTCTGTTGTTAGCTGTAAGCCACCCCAATAAAATAAAATAAATTATTTCCAGTTTATAACTAATACTTTTAAAATTTCAGGATACAACAAATGAACTGACTTTCCTACGTGTGAGGAGTCGGAGACACGAAATTTTGATTGCACCAGACCGTGAATTCATTCTTATTGTCATACAAAACACTTCTGATTAGCTGCAGTCTGTGAGCATTTGGTAGTTTTAAAAAGGGGCATGCAACCACAGCAATCTTTTATGAGTAACATCTATAAATTCAACCTATTTTTGTTAATCTTCTTGTGACACTGACCTTTCAGAAGGCCAGAAGAAAAAATATGTACTTGAATTTTTTTATGTTCTATGGTTGATACCCTAACAAAAATGATACATTGCACATAACTCACTAGTGTATCACTAAATTTAAGATTCATTTAGTTTTTGTAAGTTAAGCTTTCAAAAGTAAATGCTAAGGATAACTTAAAATCTAAAAACTATTTCTGGCAGCAGAGAAATGTCCGAGGTGCCATGGATGATGTGAATATTTGTAGAAATGCAAAAGGTATAGTAGTTGCAGCCAGCTAGATACTTGGTGTAGGCACCCAAACTTGGAATGTACAATAAAATAAAATGCAGCAAAATTGCTTTACCCAAAGTACCCATGATTTCAGTAACATGATTAAAAAATCAGATGATAATAGAAAAAAAAGTCTATAAATAGGACCCACCTGCAATATTTGTATGCGATTTTTTGCAGTTTTATAAAGGCCGTATTACACGAGTGTTTTAACTAAGTTGGTATTTTTTTGTATAATTAGCAATAGGGATAACTTCATACTTTTTAATAAAATCATTTTTTTTTCAACAATTAACTCGCGTTATTGATATTTAGAAAAAAAACTTATTTTAATTATTTTTTATTAATGTTTGTCTGTAATAGCTTTTTATTTATAATCTGTAAGAACACTAATAAAGTATTTATACACAAAACTTATTTGGATTTTTCAACCGACTTCAAAAAGGAGGAGGTTCTCAATTCGTCTGTATGTTTTTTTTTTTTTTTTTTTTTTTGTATGTTTGTTACGCGATATCTCCGCCAGTTGTGGACCGATTTTAATGATTGTTTTTTTGTTTGGTAGGTCATACTTCAGAGGTGGTCCCGTTCAAATTTTATCGAAATCGGTTAGGCAGTTTTGAAAATATCAACAAAAATCTAAAATTTGTTTACATCGATGATATTATCGTTTACTCCTAAACATCGCTGTGTTATTGGAGCAGTGCGTTTAGTTGGCTAACAAGTACTTCTAAACAAACTTTCCACTAAAAATTACAAAATAAAATTACTTTTAACAAAAAAGTTAAACCGCCTTCAAAAAATAATAAAATAATTTTGTCTAAAACAGTTTGGGAAGTCGGTGGCGAAAATAAAAGACCCAGTCAAATAGAAGTCACCGACTTCCCAAACTGTTTTAGACAAAATTATTTTATTATTTTTTGAAGGCGGTTTAACTTTTTTCTAAGATGCAGTATGGGCTCCTTGGTTGTTGGTTGCGATGTCGAGTACCATCGAGTTATGTCTCGGTCGGGTAAATACGCCTGATTTTTTTGTTTGTGCCTAGTGGTTGTGGAGTCACCAAAACCACTTTCGAGGGTAAGTGATACTCACAAAACATCTAAAAAGGAGACATTACACACGAATGCGAAATAATCACGACCCTAAACTTCCTTGCCTTTGCAATTGCGTACACACGGCTACACATTGAGCTATACAAATCCAGTATATATACGGACTTTACAGAAGGCGATGGCGAACCAATGGCAAAAATTAAATAAGTTCACATGGCTGCATGTCAACCTATACAAATCCAGTTTTTCACATTTTATATGCTCCCCAACCAATAAGAGGCAAGCGTAAACTGATTTTGTATAGCTTTATGTGTAGCCGTGTGTACCAATGGCATGCATGCTATTCCATACAAGTGATAAAAACATTTTTGGGGGCACGGAGCTTTAGGAATTTAAGGTACCTACTTACGTAATCGAAACAATTTATCTTTTCGTTTGTCAGTAGCAAGACTGCGACTGATATAATATACTGTATCTAGTTAAAATATGTACCTACTTTCCTAGTAAAGTTGTTAGTGTTAGCATTATTTTAGTCTATGGTGTTAGTCTATAAGTTTTGTAAAGCTTGATGTGTTGCCATAATTTCACAGAGGTACGCACGGCTACACATCAAGCTATACAAAACCAAGTACAGTTTGTTCGAAATAAGTAAGCCGATCGGAAGTTGTCTGCAAGTGGTTTAGAAGTGGTAAATTTTAATAGAAAGAGTGGGTGTAAAGATAATTAGAGTCGTATATGTTTCACATTTCTAATTATTTTGTTTAATAATTTCGATATTTATGTATTAAAACACTTAATTAAACGATTTTATCGTGTGCGTTCGCGCAGCGGAATGTTGTTGAATTTAAAGATTTTAATTATGCAGATATTTAGTGTATGACGTCGTATAATTGTGTATGGTAAAAAAAAATTTGTGCACGCAGCCATTGTGGAGAAATTCATCAAAAACTGATTCCGCTGGGCGAACGTTGTCCTGGCGGAACATTTTTTAATCCACAAACTTTAGAAGAAAAAAGATGTGTCCAATAATTAGTGTGTATTTGTGTGTAATTGTGTATGTATGAATAACATTAGTGCATGCATAAACTTCGGAGAAATTCAAGTTTCCGCTACGCGAACGTTTGGCCATTAGCTAGTTTTCATATAAAGCGCTTACATAGAGAGCTGTAGAATTTTACATACATTGTTTTGAATTTGTTTATATTTGTTTAAAAAACAGATTTAGAAAAAAACGTAGGGCTTAAAAGATAAAAATATAAACGTAAAATACGCTTATTAGGTCTTAGTTCTTAAAGTATGCACTTTGGGGTCTAGATTTTCACGTTTATACAAACCTTGTAAGTGTCTGCAACATGTTGCCAAGTATCAATGATGTTCCGTTAGTAATTAAAGAGTTATAGGACAATTTACCATGAATAGATCACTGTTTACAAAGCAGTCAAATATCACGACGTTCTAAAGGCATTGCATGGTAAAATGTATGCCAATAATTAGTGTATTCATTCAACTATTCACATGCAAAATTTCATGTCATTAAATTCAGTAATTAAAGAAAAACAATTATAATACTGACGAAGCATCGAAAACCTACATAACCCGACCAAGTTCGGATAGCTACAAAAAAGCGGCCGTGCAATATATTTAAGTATCATCCCAAAATTTACAGTATAATACCGGTATTGAATTGGTATAGGTGATAACACAATTGTTGTTTCGATATAATTTATAGGTCATTTATTATTGTACACCTACTTTTTTAAATGTATTTGACTATGACAGAAAGTAGGTACTATTTACGTAGGTACTTTATTTAAGTATGCGCTTGAGACTTGAGATATAATCTAGATATATTATAAGACAAATAAAATTCATACAGCTAATTTCTATTGAAGATTTCACGGATCAGGATTCTAACTATAGACCCCTTAGGGAAATTAAATAATTACCACATGTAAGTACCTACTACTGTTTAGGTAAATTTTTATCATATTGTAGCTTATTACTACACTATTTAACCAATGGACTAGGCATGCACGAGCGTTCCCCTTTGCAAGTTTAGTGGATCAAACAAATCTAATAACTTAAAAAAAACTACTTCTTGAATCGATTTTTTAATTGATGTATACTGTTGTACTGTACTGTGACTTATGTATGTGAGCGTGTTCCCCCGCACCCCACCAAAATATGTATAATTATTTTGTTCGAAGCGATACGCTTAAGGCTAGTCCTTTGGTTAAATAGTCTAAGTATTGTAGTTATGAATTGATCAAAAATATTCTAGTGTGAAAAAATAGACAACGCGCTGCGCGCAACGAGCGATAGGCGGCTTCTCGCTTGAAACTCGATTTAAAAAAAAAAAAAAAAAAACGTTACTTCCATCCTTGAAGAAAAGAGAGGGCAATATGTTTTCATTAGCCGCGGCCCGCAACGCTTGTGTACGCAACTGTACCGTATTAATAAATACTATATTGGAAGGTTAAGAACGTTTCTTAGATATATGGCACGGCCGCTTTTTTGTAGCCATCTGAACTTGGTCGGGTTATGTAGGTTTTCGATGCTTCGTCAGTATTATAATTGTTTTCTCTTTAATTACTGAATTTAATGACATGAAATTTTGCATGTGAATAGTTGAATGAATACACTAATTATTGGCATACATTTTACCATGCAATGCCTTTAGAACGTCGTGATATTTGACTGCTTTGTAAACAGTGATCTATTCATGGTAAATTGTCCTATAACTCTTTAATTACTAACGGAACATCATTGATACTTGGCAACATGTTGCAGACACTTACAAGGTTTGTATAAACGTGAAAATCTAGACCCCAAAGTGAATACTTTAAGAACTAAGACCTAATAAGCGTATTTTACGTTTATATTTTTATCTTTTAAGCCCTACGTTTTTTTCTAAATCTGTTTTTTAAACAAATATAAACAATTGAAATAAAACTACTTTTTACGGATTTTATCGCGTTATATTGATTATTTTAAATTCCCGACGTTTCGGATCCTTTACAGCATCCATGGTCACGGGTGGACTATGTAGGTAGGTAGGTAGGTGGACCATGGATGCTGTAAAGGATCCGAAACGTCGGGAATTTAAAATAATCAATATAACGCGATAAAATCCGTAAAAAGTAGTTTTATTTCAATGTCTGATATTCGCGTAAGTGTTAGAAACAAATATAAACAAATTCAAAACAATGTATGTAAAATTCTACAGCTCTCTATGTAAGCGCTTTATATGAAAACTAGCTAATGGCCAAACGTTCGCGTAGCGGAAACTTGAATTTCTCCGAAGTTTATGCATGCACTAATGTTATTCATACATACACAATTACACACAAATACACACTAATTATTGGACACAACTTTTTTCTTCTAAAGTTTATGGATTAAAAAAAGTTCCGCCAGGACAACGTTCGCCCAGCGGAATCAGTTTTTGATGAATTTCTCCACAATGGCTGCGTGCACAAATTTTTTTTTTACCATACACAATTATACGACGTCATACACTAAATATCTGCATACTTAAAATCTTTAAATTCAACAACATTCCGCTGCGCGAACGCACACGATTTTATCACCGCGGTAGTTCGGAACGGCTAACTTCCGATCCGGCTTACTTATTTCGAACAAACTGTATATGGGCTGGCCTTGAATGATGCGGAAAACCACAAAGTCTAAACTGGTTTTGTATAGCTTGATGTGTAGCAGTGTGTACAGTAAAGCATGATCGTCTGTTACCTACGGGAGTGCTCGTAGCCTGGCCTTTTTTACGAAGTCCACGATTTGGACATTTGGTTGCAGTAAGGTTCGTCGAGACCGTCCCTTTCAAACTTATCAATCTTTGTTCGTTCGTTCGTCCATTCTCTTCTACATGCCCAAACCATCATTAACATTTCTTTCTGAATCCTTGTTACAGCTTACATTCAGCATAGCTCCCGTCTATATTTTTCATCATCAGTGCCCTCAAAGTGTGACACCACATATACTTCCCCAATCACTCAATCGTTGAATCGTGCCTTTTCGGTCCTAGCGCCCCATTCACCTGAGCTCTCTCCTTTTATTATTACTATTATATTTACCAACAGAGCGGACATAAGCAAACTCTTTCACTTGTTCTACTCTTAGGCCACCTGACAAAATATTGCACGCCGCGATAATGTTGCCTAATTGGCTTTAGGCCCAATAAGTGGATAATAATAATTATTTATTGCTCACAAAAAACTTTTTACACATTGAAGGTAGATCAAATAAAAACCATAAGTAGTTATTAAACTGTTTTATTCAAAACCCTGAAAACATTGCAAAAGCAACATTATTCAATCAGAAAGCAGATCTGTGTAGGTAGAGATGGGTTTATTCCAAGGCAATTATTTTATTGCCCAAAATGCCGAGTCACGTTTTATTTGCTCAAAATACCTCTGCATAAACCCATCTCTAGCCATAGGTAATCACGATAATATTTTTAAATAACATAAAGGATGTTGCATTAGTGCTATCCGACAGAATTATAAGGGACCTCTTACGCAGCCAGCTATGGCACCAACCAATTTGGTGTATCCACCAAAGCCGAACGTTGAACTACTAGTCGCATGACTGGTTCATTGTCGACAATGGAGTTGCGATAGTTGAACTTGCTGCGAGGTCGTCAAAAGTTCAACGACCTTGATCGACTGACCATTACCTGTGGCTTTGGGGAATGTAAGATCCTTTTAACTTGGAAACCCTCTCAAAATGACGAGCAGATTGAAACCTCGAATGATCTCGCAACAAGACAGACATGTTTTCATTACTTAGTCAGAGGTCTAAAACACTATCCCCGTGGCCTTACACCAACCCTTATTTGAAGGCAGTGTTAAATTTTTTCAAGCAAAAAGCCATCTTGGCTTCATGCCCAAGTCTATGGTAGAATACCCATAATCTCTGATTATTTTAACGACCTTTTTCTTGTAATGAAAACGTGTCTATTTGTTTATGGTAGGTACTTACTCTTTGGTAGATTCTGCTTGTTTTGACCGCGTTCCTTTGTGGTCCAATTGATTTTATAGCTCCTTCATTAGTTAATAAAGACCATTTGGTTTGTTTGTTTGTAATAATTATGATTTGAAATAAGATACATAATTTTCTTTGTATCCTAATTTTGTTATACAGAATTTAATTTAATGAGTAGGATTTATACTTAGTAATACTTATATTTTATCGATCCTTTCTTCAATAGTATGCAGTTTTCTTCAACAGTTGAGTTTCAAATAGAAAAATATGTTTACATTTTTACATCAGCAGCTGTCTGTAATTTTCTTTATTGATTTAATAGTCATCTATGCTTACATTAAAAATTAGGTTCTAATAGATTATTTAAGTTTCTAGTCTTTAATGCTCAGTTGTCAAAATGCAAATCATTGTGTCCTTGTATTATTTTTGATTAGTATTTTATTTTTCTCCATTTTGTAAAGGGCCAGACAAGTTATTATATCAAAAACCATGTAGGTACATAATTTTTAAACAAGTGCAGCTGAAAATAGGTGTCATTTGGAAAGTGGACTCCTCTTGGATAAAAGAGTTTTTATTTCTTGACCAAGGAGTTAGTGAAACCTTTTTATGATCATCTCTTGTTTTGGGAATGCCAGTTTAATTATTTATTTTTTGGATGTTCTTGTGAAAATACCCCAGATGAACATGAGTTTACTCTGCAGTTTAATTTTTACATTATTAAATTTATAGAAAATAGTGTGCACTTTACGTCAGACCTGCCATTTATAAATAATTTGGGTTACCATACCAATTGTATACTATAAAAATTAAAGATTAATATTTTTATTTATTTTATTTATTTCATAGTCACACAAAAGTTGAATACATTAATATTTTCTGTTCAACATGTTTCAATATAATTATCTTAATTATTTAAGAAAGTGCAAAACCTTTATGATACTTTTGTAACTTTTATGGTTAGCAAACTTTCTCTCGTCTAAAATCTAAGTGCATTACATTTACTAATTTAAAACATGTTGAAGTCGTTTTAAGAACACTAATATTATTAAAAATTACTTACTAACAATATTTTTTTTATAAAATTGTTTTTTTTTTTTTTGAATTTACAAATGAATAATTTTATGACGCTCCACCTTGTTGAATGCGTGTACGCATTTTACATATTTTTTTAATTGTTAGCACTTTCATGCTTAAATGCTGTTTGTAGTACAAAACAAATTAAAAAAGTTATCCTTTTGTCAACATAATGTTTTATACGATTTATACCATCTCCGGTATTTTTTTCATTAACAATCAGTAAGTTTGGTCCATAAAAATAATTATAATTAGTTTTAGTAATGGTCATAATTTTGTGTACTTGTAAGTTGTATTGTATTTTCTTCTGGGTTTAGCTTTTTTTATAATGGTCTTCAGATTTTCTCGGATTAAATAAAATAATATTATTCCTGTGGTTTTAGATCCAATACAACTTTTTACTCACCGGTTTATTGGGTGCGTTTTTTGACCGTCCTGAAAATTGAAACGAGACACGTAAGTAGATGAAAATAACTTGTATAAAAAATATTTGAAATAAAAATAAACATACATGCAACATAAATGAAAATATAAAACTATTGTTAATTAAAAGCAAAACCAAAAATGTGTGCACGGGCGCTTTTTTCCAGTTGAATTGTGTTATTTTGATGGGATATGTGATTATTTGGACTATTTCAAATTAAGAACACCGACTATACAGGCCAAAAAAAGCGAAAATGGATATGTACCTACGCGAACTACAAGATGGCAATTTTGCTTTAACTTTCCTATCAAAATACATTTTGATCTATGACTATGTAATATTGAAATATTAAAAATTAAGCATCTGTCTCTTGGCAGAATAGTTGGATACTGATTAATTAAAGTGAAATAAGACATGTACGTAAAGTTTAAAAAAAAAAAATGATATATAGACATTTAGTATCTGTTTCAGCAACACTACCAACTCCTAGCACGTGTATGGAGTGAGCGCCATCGTGCACTAAAAAAGTACGAACAGCAAGTGGGTCTACTTGGGCGGGCGCGCGTAGGGCTCTGGGCGGGCGTAGTGCCGCGGCGCGCGTGGTGCTGCGGCGCCGCGTGCATGGGGTTCTGGCGCCGAGTGCCCACCGCGCGCCGCTGACTTTGTACTCGCGGTTGTCCTCCTTGTTAGCCGTAGCCTTCGTCCTCGTAGTAGCGGTCGTGCCCGCGCTCGTAGTAGAACTCCGGCTCAGGCGCAGCACCACGGACTGGACCGCGGATCTGTTGGGAGTTGGTGATGGGAATTTGTGTCTTAGGTGATGATTCAAAGACGAGTCCAAGCGTAAACCGCTTTAATACTGCGTAATTAATACTTTGCTTTAACGTCTAAAGTTTCTAGAAGTGCAGTGATAGCCTTGTGATATGACCATTGGACTGCCAAGTCAAAGGTCTTGAGAATCGAATCCAGGGCACGCACCTGTCTTTTTGAAGTCATGAGCGTATTAATAATTAATTATCACTCGCTGAAACGGTGAAGGAAAAACATCGTGAGGAAGCTGCATGCTTTCTTGACGGCATGTGTAGTCTGCCAACCCGCAGTAGGCTAGCGTGGTGGGACTATAGCCTAATCCCTCTCGTTCTGAGAGGAGGACCCGTGCCCAGCAGTGGGACAATGTAATGGGTTGATGATGATGAACGTCTAATTTTCAATGTAATTTAATGAAAGACTGACTAATAACTGCGTTATTAGGCATGTTGTTCGTCTCAAGCGCAAACTGCTACGTTATTGGGTTTTTCTATAAAATTCTCTGTAGCAGCTCGGAGTTTCTTCTTCATATTTCCGGTGAATGGCAATAGGCTCGGCCACTATTACTTGTGACCTAAACATAATGGCGAAACGTGGGTGTACATTAGCACACTTCAGTTTAACCTTACAGGGAATACAGGTATGATGGTATGTTATGTTTGAAAGCAAGGCCTCATGGTTCATAATCGGCTAAAACCATATGTTAAATTATTAAACTTCGTTCTATTGTCTTGAAATAAGAAAGAAATAAAGAAACAGTTTATTCAGCCGCAGTAAAGACAAGTACATTCATTATAAGCTATAATAACAAAAAATATATAATAATAACGCAATATGTACTATGCCCAAATGCGCTGAAAGGGATTTGGTTCAGACATAAATAACTAATAAGTAATGTTTCTGTAATGTGCTTTACTACTGCTATTCGTTGAAACATTTAATTGGCTTTATAGTTCTTTTTACTATAGTTATTTTTTAAGTTTTATTTGCTGGATTACAGATATATTTAAATTTAAGATATGCGATACTTTTTCATTGCTCAAACATTTTTATGGAAATTGACTCGCCCTTTAAATCTGAGCCAAGTACCTAGGACATGTTTAAACGAGTTCATAAGAATGTTCGACAATATTGTGTCTTTCAGCCCGACGCGAGTCAATAACCTTGATAAATCACGTCATCCTTCCAATTACATATTAATCTCTCTGATCTGACGTGTAAATCCAAAACACTGTATCTCAGAAATATCTATTTCGTGAAAAGGGCTTTTAAAACTTTTTTTAGTTTTTGTGATGTGATTGATGTTTTTGGTAATGTTATTCTAACATTATATTATGTGTTATATACCAAATTAAAGGTATTTTTACGTTTTATCGAGCCATATATATTTCACAACCATACTATTCAAACTATTAGAATAATCTAAGTAAACGTGTATTGCCTCTATAAAACTTGAAGAAAATGTTAACGATTGTTTTAGCAAAAACTCTGTATGTTTAGTTACAGTGTTTTGGATTTACACGTCAGTGATGTTAATAGCAAAAAGTTGTTTTTTACAGATAAGTTTATCATTAATAGTTTATTTACTTAATTATTTATGTATACAAGAGACAAAACATGACTTTGTAAGATTATTAACTAAGGAATAGTTTTATTCTTGACATGAAGAATAATTTGGTAGAAAGATACTAGTTATTATTAGCATTGCGATTGTATATAGCCTATCTACCTACCCTATCATGATTTTCGTTTAGCATATTGGGCTACTACATAAAAATGCTGTTTTTAGCATGTAGTGTCACAGAAGAATGCTG